>JBBPFP010958782.1:0-27612 GCA_037974795.1 Kaempferia galanga | reverse complement strand
AGAAGTAGAGTTGATTGAGCGAAGCAATGTGTCAAGGGAGCTGAGCCTCGAGAGTCGGGTGGGCTGATTTGACTGAGCAGAGCAACATGTCAAAGGAGCTTAGCCCTGGGAGTTGGGTGGACCGACTGAGGGAATCAAGGAGTGGAGTTGACTGAATGGAGCAATGCGTTAGGAGAGCTGAGCCTAGAGAGCCGAGCGGACCGATTGGGGGAATCAAGGAGTGGATCTAACTGAGCAGAGTAGGTTGTCAAGAGAGCTGAGCACCTATAGTTGGGTGGACCGATTAGAGGAGTCAAGTGTACTTTCGAAGGTTATTCTTAATATCAGTCTATCATTTTTGTGCGGAGGGATAGCTTGAGTGGAGACACAGAGGGGGTTAGCTTGATGAGACAGAATATCTTGGTTTATCTGAACCGACCGATCACCTCTAACTTAACTGAAAGCGATTAGGTTGGTCCATCTCAACGTCACGATTGACCTTCTTGACATACATGGAAGCCTCTGATATTCCTTGTATCAATTGCATATAATAAATCTAAAGTGATGATCCTGTATTAATAAAAACTTCGTACACCAAATTACCCTTTATTTTGTGCAGATTGAGTCATGTGGAGATGAACATTAGTCCTTCTTGATTGCATGCGACAAGATACAAATGCATGAAACAAGGCAGTCAAGCCATGTAGAGTGGACAAAACATGTTATTGAAGAGTTGCTTAACTATGAACAAATGAGTTTTTTGTTTAAATTTTTTTTTTAATGTACATTGGAGATGGATTTAGATCGAATCCAATAGATATATGTTTGAAATTAGGCCTTCAAATTTAGGCCCACTTTTAAGAATAGGATTTTTCTAAGCCCTTTTTACAATTTGATTTTTGTCGTAACTGATTGTGAGATTCTGATTTTTTAGTTACAAAAACTAACTCTACATTAATAAAAGTTTATTGCTTACAAAATAATAAGATTAATATTATGGATCATTTTATTGCCATTTCAATAAATCTCTCTTATTACACAGATGTGAAATATTATTATTATTTTTAATGTTATATTTGTAATGTTTAAATTTGAAAATGATAAATAAGTAAAATAATATACTACAAGTAACTTCCACGTAAGCACACGCGAATATTTAATTTGGTTCAATGAAGAATAATTCGGCGAGCAAATCAATTGCATTACCTAGTGTGTCGGTGTGAAAATAACCTTCTCATTTGCTTCCATCGGACGGTCCCAAGTAGCCTAAGATACTTCATGAGGTCGTTGCGTCCGTCCGATCTCAACCTTTAGGCTTCCGTGGAATGCTCACCGGTCACCACCCAAGCTTGGCTTTTCCGGTGCTCCGCCCAAATCACAGTAAAATAATTAAGGAGATCCATGGGAGGAGTCAAAAGAGAGAAGAAGAAGAAGCCGGGGTGGTGACCGGACCTCGCCGTCCCCCCAACTCTTCTCTCTCGCTTTCGGACCTTCTGACCTGTACCTGATCCGCCGCCGCCGATGGGAGCCCTCCGCGTCGCCGGGTCGCTCATTACGACGTTAGTCATCGTCACCGTCTTCTTCTCCAGGATGGTCTACTTGGCCGGAGCCGCCGACTCGGAGGTAGTCAATGCGACGGAGGTGATCAAGGGGGAGTCCGCCAAGGAGGACAGCTTCGCCGACATGATCGACCGCGCGCTCGAGAAGGAGTTTCCGGAGAACGAGCAGAATGGTGGAGGTTCGTGCAGATCTGAATTCTTAGTCTGTCGTTCCTTTATTATCCGGATTGAGTTTGTTGACGCGTGGCAATGTGTTCCGGAGGTAGATCGTTAGGGGTTCTTGGAGGCTGGACCTCTGCTTCCTTATTCTTGGTCACTTGGTCCTTGATATGGGGATGATTTCAGAAACGCCCATTTTAGGTTTTAGTGTCCCTCGCGTCTTCTTTCTTCATTTTCTCGTATTTTCTGGTAAGAAGTTGCAATTTGTTCGACGTTGAAATTGTACCATTGGACTAGTTATGTCTCTTGTTGGAGAGTCTGGTTGGTCGGCTGCTTTAGGGGTTGCTTTTCAGGCTTATTTAGTTGTTAATTTACGATATCTGATTAATTGGCCTCAAAATTTAGCGTGAGTTCTGGGAATTTTGTTCAAATTTGAGCTTTCCTCACCTGATACATGTTAATTCAGTCAATTTATCTTCCTTACACTTGTAAATCAGGCTTTAGTAGTTCATAAAATGATGTTTCTGATACTTCATCTTGTAGCCATAACATTTATTTGCCTTTGTTATTTCGGTGAGATATATTGTATTTCACTGACTTCAACTGAAGTTTTATATTTTAAAGGAAAAGTTGATCAATCTAACCATTTCATTTATTCTGCAGAAATTGACCCTGGTGGCTTCAACAATAGTGTTGCTGAAAACCAGGTATAGTTTATAAAAATGTTTAGATGAGTGTTTTCATCAAAGATGAGCTTTATGCGTAAGTGTTTGTCTTTTAGCCTTACTCTTTCAGTTACAGCTGAGTTAACTGTTTCCTGCATTATTGTTTCTTGTCGTTCTTCCCAACAAGTATGAAGCTCAGTCTTACATAGTCAACATGCCTTTGTGAGAATTAAAAGTTAAGTCAATGTAGTTGTAGGTGTTTGATGATGATGTTATTGGTTGTATTTACCATGCTCAGCATTTTCAACTGGAGTTAACTTTGTATCTTATTCAAGCTAGATCTTGGTAGGAGACTAGGAGGCATATTACCAAGCTCGAAATCTAAGTTGTGACGATAACATTTTGTACTTTATCAGTCGACTATCTTATCTTGTCAGTGGTATCGCAGATGGAGTTAAAGATGTAGAAACACGTTTAACTGATATCTTGGTGTTAATTTTGAAAGATCTGTGCCTATTGCTTGTGGTGTATAATTGCAACAGTTTGGGCAGCCTCATTTGAACAAAACAAGCTTGGAAATATTGATAGTGATTTGCAGATGCTCTTGTCTAGTTGGTATATGTTTAAAGAATAGAAGCAAGGAAGAATGATGACAGAAACCTTGTTAAACAATTGATTTGTGTATACAACTATTTCAGACAATAAAAACTATCTCTAACAGTTATTGGTGAGAATTAACTAGTTCATTGTTTTAATCTATTTTGACTCTATTATTTGTATTATTAACTGATGTTACTTATCATCTGGTCTTTGCTATAGCACCAATCTTGATGCTGGCATGTATCTGTCAGGAAGTTCCTGGATGTAGATTATTGTACTTTTTGAATATGTTCTTTTGATGTTCGTCATTCTGTCCTTTCAAAAGATTTGTAGTTTCTTAAGCTTTTCCCGAGGTATATTCTCATCCTCACAATGCTTCTTATCTATAGTTTGAAATCCTGTACAGTGTAAAAAACATCATTTCAATAAATTGCAAAAACTCGATATTACTTGACACATGTAATTCTTTCCATGCCGCTGTATCTATCATATCAATGAGTATTGTGTCACGCCGACACTTGACACCCCTTGATATGCTATAATACGTGCTTAAGATGAATTGAGATAATATTGTTAACTTTTTTTTAGCTTATGTCCGTACAAAGTAATATAGTACCATTTCAGATGGAGCACAAACATTTAAGTATATATCCTTTTTCTTTTTAATTTCCTTCCTCCTTCCAACTCTAATTCATCATTGACATCATATATCATAACGTATTATGTTTCCGGTCAAATACTGTAACTCCAACGTGGCTCGAGTTTTTGAACCTTGTTCTCTGCATTGCTTCATGATGCTGAATTCACTGTGGACTTATTACATGAATACATGAAGTTCCAACAGATTTACTTTTCATTATTATTATTATTTATTCATTTTTACCTAACTTTATATGCATTTTGAGAACTTAACAGGGATAAGTCTTCTTTTGTATACTAGGCAGTTCTGGAGACTGTAGCAAGAGTCACTACAAAGAAGAATGAAACCAAAGAGGAAAAGTATGTGCTCCTTTCTTTTAATATATATTTTATTTACATTTCTATTCTTTTAAATGGCTTGCATAAGTTCAATAGAGGGATAAGATCAATATATCCGACTCTGAGTACTTGGGAATATGTACCACACTGCTTGTTTTATTTGTAAATTGATGTAAAATTATTTTCAACCAAATAACTTCATTAAATTATCTTTTTTTCTCTCTAGGTCCTTTCAGTTTCATGATGTTTTTAATCTGGATAATGAGAACCGAGTTGAAGACATTCCTACCTTAATAGATCGGAAGGTATGACAAATACTTGCCCAAATTGCGAAAGCGTGTATGCTAGATATTTTGTTGTATACACTGATAACATTAGTGAATCTATTCTGTTTTCGGTTTTGCCTATGTACATTTTGACCTTTCATCATTTAGAGTACTCAATTTTCAATGTACCTTGTTATAACAGGATAATGTCTTTATCATATCAAATCCAAAGTCAAAGTATCCAGTATTACAATTAGACCTGAGGTAAATTTTCTAGATTATGATTGCAAAGGTTTTATTAGAACGACTTCTTTGACTTACATGCTATAGATGAGCTGTGCAGGTTGATTTCTGATCTGGTGGTGGTTATTGTGTCTGCAACATGTGGTGGAATAGCATTTGCCTGTGCTGGGCAACCAGTGAGTACTAAAGTATTAGAAAATGGTGTTCCTTTATCAGTATCATCCCCATTGACTGATTAATAAATTTAGCCATCTATATTATTTTCTTTATCTACTCTGCACTCAAGTTGCAGTTCCCTTTTCTATATGTTTTAAAATCTATTGATTTATGAAGCACTTCAGGTAATTACTGGCTACTTGCTTGCTGGATCTATCATTGGACCAGGAGGCTTTCGCTTTATTAGTGAAATGGTGCAAGTAAGTTGTTTTTACTTTTGTTGAAAGGCTACTCTGAAGTTAAGCCAACTCTGATGATTGAGTTTGATGACTTTATATTGTATCCAAAAACCTATCTCATTTGTTCGTCAGTGTTATTTATATCTGGCTATGATAATCCACTTTCATAAATCAAAAGAAACAAAGAATACTCTTGGAATATTTTTTCTGTGAACTATGCTCTACTTATGAAACTAGATTATGATGGAACCCAACAAACAATGCTTAGAATCAGTATAAAGAACTTTGCAAAGATTGGCAATGTTGCAAACATCTTGTGGTAGTAATTAATATCAATATTTTTTATCTGACTTATCATGTTTTTATTAATACATTGACTACTATCTATGTTGTTTGTACTTAGCAATTGTCTTTGGCATTACTGCATGTAGGTTGAAACAGTAGCTCAGTTTGGTGTAATCTTTCTTCTTTTTGCTTTGGGCTTGGACTTCTCCATAAGTAAGGTACTTTGTCAAAAATTTTATACTTGACCTTGAAGTTACATGGAAGTTTTAAATCTTGATGTTATTATAGTTGCTCTGTCCCTGACACTGCATTTATAGATTAGAGTTGTCCGTGCCGTGGCTATTGGTGGAGGATTTCTCCAAATTCTACTATTTATGTGTTTATGTGGTATAATTGCATCGGTATGTTTACAAGTTACACACACTGTTTTTTTTGGAATATCCTTTCTACTATCATATATGATTCATACTAATTTTACCTACTTTAGCTTTAGTTTATCATCGTGACTGCAAAACGAAAGTCATTTCTTGCCTTTTGATTTCAGAAAGTATACAGGCTGTATTAGAAAAGGCTCAATCTGTAACTTCATATTCTAAACACCATGCTAAAGTTAGATACATTCACAATGTTTGTACCATACTGACTTAAATTATCACGAAATCATTTGTAACAATAATAGAATGACAAATAAATTTTAATTCTAAAGTAAAGCATTTATTTTGGATCTATGTTATTTATGTGTACTTCATCCATCATAAGCTTGCTGCCTATTTGCCATACTCTTATGGCATCTTGATTCAAGTATGGCTTAGGTTTGTCTGTGCAAATGGAATATAATAATAATAATTCAATTTTAAGAGGTTGCCAGCATTACATGGTAAGTTCATTGATTTATACAATGTTATGCATACTCAAGTAGAAGAATTTTGCTTTGCTTTGTTCTAATTCAAAATTTTGGGCATTTACAAACAGCAGCTAAAAAGAATTTACACCGTGGGAATTAAAATGATTTTTTAAATTTATTTTCTACACATGGAATCTTTGGCATAGAGCTTGGAACATTGTCATCAATATTTTATTTAATACTAGCTGCCTATGACTGTTCTTGTAGTTGTTGAAATTTTACTTTAATGTTTATGTAGCCTGGTCAGTCCCAGTATTTCTCCTGTATCTGCTGTTTGCTTTGTGGATGTCGTTAAATTACTATGTTGAGACTATGAATATCTAATTACAATATATAATAGTTCTCTACACTCAAGAATGGTTAATGGTATATTCTTTATATGAGTTTGTTTTTCAGTTATGTGGAGGCAAAACTTCGGAAGGGATATTTGTTGGTGCCTTTTTATCTATGTCTTCAACTGCTGTGGTGAGTTTCCATTTAGATCATGATGATAGTTAGAGGGTTTTTTTTGTTCTTTGAGAATATAATGATATATACTTCAGAAGTTAATGCTAACAGCGTCTCTTGCTTAGTAATTTTCTTTTCTTAATTTCTTGTCCATTACATCCCATTTCTTAAAATTATTTGAGAAAGCACGAAATGGATACATTCCATTTCTTAAAATTATTTGAGAAGGCAAGTAATGGATCCCAAATAGTGTTTGCATGAATGTCGTCTTGTGAGTTTAAACTTTAAAGGCATACAAATATGACATTTTCCCCCTGTGATTGAACTTCAATAATCATTGTCTTTAAATTTTTAGTACACCCTTTACCTGTGTGAAGTAATATTGATGAAATTAGTTCAACAGATGAAAATATTCTTGTTGAACTATGTAATGTTCAGGTATTCTTTCTTTTATTGTGCCCTTTTATTTCAAACTTGGTCCTTGTAGAGAGGTTACAATTTGCAATAAGCAACCAGAGGCTTCTGTTCATCAACTATCTACAGTGACCCAATATTCATTTCAATTTATAGTTTTAACAGCAGGTTCACCTTCTCTATGTATTGAATAGGTAGTCTTTTAATAAAATGTTCCTTTGTAGCATGATGAAATAATTTTTGTTGTTTTGCAGTTTAGATGTCCAATGTTCTTCTAAACATTAGTACCGTACATCCTTGTTTACTTGAAAATCATCATTCATTGGAAGCATTCGAGTCTAAGTCTCATTGAGTAGAATTTTAACAATAACAAACCTGGCGATGCAGGTTTTGAAATTTTTGATGGAAAGGAACAGTATCAGTGCTCTTCATGGTCAAGTTACAGTTGGGACACTCATACTCCAGGTACTAGGATTAGTTTTAAAGAGTTTCTTCTAGTCCTTTTTGACAAGTGTTCCACAACATAGTTGCTGTTTGCATGAACTGGGATATTAATAAAATTTTAAGAAACTTATAGGAAATGCTATGCTAATTTCTTGAGATCATTGAATTTATGTTTGTTCTGGTGGAAACTTGTGCTAGGATTGTGCTGTTGGCTTGCTGTTTGCACTACTTCCCATTTTGGGTGGCACGTCTGGTATTTTCCAGGGGCTTATGTCAGTTACCAAGTCGTAAGTAGTATATTGTTCCATAGGTTATTTAATCCAGTATTTTTCATCTCAAATGTAATTGTTTTTAGTGTGTGAAGTTATTTTTCTATGTTAGCTTTAGCAAAAATATATAACTAATTTTTTATCTTGACATTGAAGTCTACTCTAGTGTTTTTTTCCTTGTAAACTGTTTGAATTTTCAGTAATTTTATGTGTTTGTGCTAAGTAATTGCTTAGAGCTATTATATCAATCTGTGATCCATAGTATATGGACGTTATGCTGTCTTCTAACATATGGTGGATTCATACGTTAGCTATGTCCAATTATCATTTATGATGATAATATTTAAATCTTATTAACACAACATTTTGTTTTTGTTAAAATAAACATTAATTAGCTTCTGTTTTAGTATTTAAATTACTTTGGCTAGTTGTTTAGAAGTTGTGATGGGAAAATGTTACTGAATGTGCCTTCATAAAGAATTCCTTGCCAATTGGGTGTTGAAAGATGGTTACATATAGGAATATGCTAGTGTGTAATTTAATTAGATGTAAAACCGTTTACACCTTTGGGCAATAAAAAAAAAAGAAAAGAAAAGGTGGAAGCTCATTTTGATTTTTTAATCCTATTTTCCAAATTTATGGAGAATGAGAAATTGAACATGCATGCTTGTATGTAATGCCTCCCCATTTTCACACACTATCAAATTATTATATGCAATTATCCACATATTTCAAAGATAATTATGGAAATAAATATATATTTTCATAATCATTGATGCAGTCTTTTACAAAAGTGAAGCGTATGAATGCAATCAATCACATACCTATGCGCACATGCAAGAGATGCATTAAAGATTTTGACAAATATTTCATTTGAACCTTTTTCTTAGTTGCATCTGGCATTACCATTACTCGAGCAAATTACTTTCAACCTTATGATACTTATGTATCAAATATGCATTAATAAAAATAAAGGATGATTAGTAGAATATAAGAGGCAAATTCAAAGAAAATGCATGCTTTGGACATATCTAACATGTGTTCAAAACAATTATTTACCATGCTTTCCTTACTATCCAAATTAGAGTATTATTTTATTTATATACGTTCATGCCTGAGATGATTTATTTTAAGTGCATCATATTACATATCAATCAAATGTAAGCACATACCAACAAACTTAATTCAATATACTGCATTTACAAACACATTATGCAATGAATATCATACATGTTACCATGTAAATCCATAATGCCAGTGTGGGATATAGTATAAATTTTAAATGTATACTTTTGCTCCAGATAATGCATCATATGTATTAAGTCAAATGCTTGCATTTGCATTGAATTAATTGAATACACATTTATTCTAATGACATTAGATCTATGGGTAAGTGCTACAATTGCTTCACTATATATGCATATACTGCGATGCCTAATGGGTATCTACTTTGATCACTGATTAAACAAAAGAATTGTGTTTGTCATAATAATTCTTGTGAGCGTTTAACACACAAATTGAAAAGTGAAAACAATTTGGACTTTGCCATTCCAATCAAGAGATATGAGCATCAATAAACTTAATTCATGAGATAATTGAATAAGTCAAATGAATGTAGAGATAAGCCAAAGTTCACTCTTCTAAGGCAAAGTTTCAACTTTTCCATCGGATTGATTTCAGTCTTATACGATTCTACCCCCAAGGATGTAATTGATGACTTCCACTACTAGCACGTCAGTGTGGTGGCTTGGCGTAGACCATTTCAATGTTCCACATTCTAGATTTTTAACATAATTATGAAAATATTAAAGAACTAAAAGGGGATGGACATTAGAGAGAAGTCATCACTACTTTTGACTAGGACTGTTTGCTGCATCATGACAATGGATTGGCTCTCCTTTCATAATTGAGGATGCACTTTGTCTGCTTAAGATTTATCCTTATTGGCAAATCACTTTTTCCTTATCCCCTTGATTTCTGTCCTCTTACCCCTATTAAATTTTACAAGCAACTATATTACAAGCTGTGGTGATAATTACAACTGCAATCTAAATTTTAAGATCTCTTTCTGTGCTTTTTCTTCTTTAGAAAGATGATCCAAGATGAGTTGTATGAACTTCTCACTGCAAGGTGCATCCTCAAATGCATACTCCAAAAACATCTCACTGCAGTAGTGTGCATCCTTGAATGAGATTGTTGTAGTACTTATTGTCATATTTCTTCAGGATCTTCAAGTCTAAAGGGATGAGCTGTTGTCCCTCCCTTGATGGCAGGCTCAAGTACCTTAAACTCAAGAAATCAGAGTATTTATTGCAGTGATTAAATTTCTTCAAGGTTTTGATTTGATCATGGTCTTAGAGCCTCCCTCCGAAGCTAGGTATCTGACCTCCAAATGTGTGACTGCGTACGGCGATTAGTTAACAAATTTGTGAATTAAATAAGATTTTTATATGTTGTGAGATTGCAAAACTAGTTGGTACTTGGGAAGTGGATCCACATGGTCAAGATCATACACCTGGAAGTTGGAGATGTATGAACTTTGGTGCAGGTATCTTCTTTTTGGTCTCACTCAAGCTCTTTCTTTTGGTGAACCCTTTCTCCCAAACACACCTTCCATGTTGGCACACCATGATACACAGTTGAATCAGTGAGTTATGAAAGGTTAATCCCTACAAGAACTCATCTCTGAATTTGAATTTGCCTGGTAGCAGTGTGGTTTTGCAACTCCATAACTCTAGGTCATCCATCAAAGCAAGAAGGCATGAAAGAACTGATGAGTTAAAGTACATTTTTACCTATCCCGGAATGTAATAATTTAGTTAGGCTTATTTAAATAATATCATAAAAAGAGGCGGATAAACTGCTGACATGGACAAAGTGCATGGAAAAAAAATTCTCAGATAGAAAAATGAAAAGGGATGTATCTCATGTGGGAAAAATCGTACTTCTCTTAAAATGCATTGAATATTTGAAGCGCTTCAACAATTTCATCTTTGTTTTAGGCTAGTGAATTAATCATTCAGTAACTTATATCCATGCAGTCAATCTGAATTAAAGGGTTTCAATAAGCAGTGTGCACAGATTGTAATTGTAGTACATTATGTTTGCTAATTAGCCACTGCTTTTAGTATTTGATAGTAAATTTATGCCCAGATTGTGAATACTACATCATTCTTCCAGGTTCTTCTGCTTCATATTCACATTTTATTAATTGTTGTGTTCCTGTTTATGAAAATGTTACCAGGTTGATTATGCTGTTCACCTTTTTAGCAATTCTTTCTATACTATCTCGTACTGCTGTTCCATGGTTTCTCAGGCTGATGATCAGTCTTTCATCTCAGGTACTTTCAACCAAGTAACAAGCTGTTTGTGCAAAAAAGTTTCTTTTGTTATCATGCTCAAATTTTTATGACATTTTCAATTATATGTGCATGCCTTCTGTGCAGACCAATGAACTTTATCAATTGGCCTCTGTCGCATTTTGTCTGCTGGTGGCTTGGGTTTGTTCCATATCCCCTTAGTTGTTTAGTTTTATTCTTTGGATTATTTGTCCATGTTAGCACTTTTTTTTTTTTTAATGTTTTCAATTATTGTACTAATTTATTTAATTAAATCAATTGCCTTTTACAATCAAATTGTTCCATATTTTAGTAGACACCACTTGTATTCATGAATGTTTGATCAACTAAAGTCATCCAAACTAGTATTTTTGCTGCAACTCACTGATGATGCAATTAGCACCAGAGATTGATGTTTTCCAGAGACTGATGTTTTTAGTGGTTCTGATAACATATTTAATTATTTATACCATCTAAATAAAAATCCACTCTTTAATTCAATCAACTCCATATTTGGTAAATCATATTAATGAAATACGCATCCTTTTCTGATAGTTTCAAATTGCTCTTTTTCTTCGCCATTTTTAAGCGAAGGTTGGAATTGACAACGAAAGTTTAGGTGGCATTTGGTTTAGGGGTTTGGAACGAGGGAATAGAATCATTCCTAATAAAGGTGTTTGGTTAATATGTTTGGGAATAAGGGAATGGAATCATTCCTAAATATTTGGGAATGAACAAAACCCAATTACATAGATGGGTTTAGACTTCATTCCTGATTTTTAATCCTTCTAGCAACAACAGCCTTGCGGCTCTGATGGCGCCGAGAGGCGGCAACAGTCGCTGGTTGGGAAAAAATGAAAAATAAATGAAAAAATAAATAAAAAAATAAAAAATAATGAAAAATTGAAAAAGTTGGGGAAAAAGGAAAAATAATAAAAAATGAAAAAACAAAAAAATGGAAAAATAGGAAAATGGAAAAAATAAAAAAAAAATTGGAAAAACAAAAATCTAAATAGATAATCAAGAGAGAGAATAAAAGGAGAGAGAAAAATAAAAAAGGAAAAAAATTAATTTTAAATTATATATATATATATAATCAGAGCTTATAAACCAAACAGTAGCATTGGAATGACTATATCTATTCTCATTCCAGTCTGCTATCAAACTCATTCTCATTCTCATTCCTACATTCCAAACCAAATGCCACCTAAGCTTACAATTGCTAAATACAAAAGAAACAAATTCGGGTGAGTTTAGCATACTTTGAGACTATGGAGCGACAAGAGAGTGAGGGAGGTGAGTTAGGGAGGCGATAGAGCTGCGGCGAGGAGGGGGTCACTATGAAGAGCAAGTGAGGGAGGCGATAGGGCTGCGACGAGGAGGGGGTTGCTACGGTGAGCTAGTGGGGGAGGCAATAGGGCTGCGATTGGTGAGGAGGACCTCTCCTTTCTTCGATCCTCGAATCAGCCGCGAAAACAATGCAGGCGGGGAGAGCCTAGGAAGATGACACGAAGACGTTGAGTTTTAGAAAGGGTAAAATGGAAATTTTATGAGGTGTATTTAAAAAGAATTGTGATGAAAAAAATTTTTATAGGTGCAT
This sequence comes from Kaempferia galanga, assembly GCA_037974795.1. Lineage (NCBI taxonomy): Eukaryota > Viridiplantae > Streptophyta > Magnoliopsida > Zingiberales > Zingiberaceae > Kaempferia > Kaempferia galanga. The sequence continues at coordinate 15,067 of JBBPFP010958782.1, read as the reverse complement.
TTAGAAAATAGAGTATATATATATATATATACACACACACCGCTTGAGGGAGAAGCATAGATATTGAAAGAAATTCTATTAGAAAAAAAAAGAGATGGAGAGAGGAGGAAGTCATTTTCTCCCCATAGGAGTTTTCATTTGAAAAAAAAAAACAAGACATCTTCTCTTGTCATCACCCATTCATTAACTTATGTAAGCCTCCCTATGAACTCATGTACGCCTGCCAACTGCCCCTTTTGTTCATGCTTGTCTTCCTCACCGTAATAGTTGGCTTGATTCCTACCACAAGGCTCAAGTTTCAGTGCGTGTCACTGGACATATTTGATGGCTTGGAAGACAGACAGGAAGGTCAAAGGGACTTGACAACCAAGTTTTCTGTCGCAAGGTGTCATCGGGTCTCACTCAACTTGCTTGGTCTCTTGGAAAGTCGAGTGGACCCTGCAATTGGGCTAGTCATTACTAGAGGACCACCAAAGGCTATCTTATGGGAGATGGATTTGATGTAGATAATTGCATTCATGGTGACAACTCTTTTGAATAGAAAGAATCAAGTAACAAGAGACAAATAGAAAATGTCTTTTTTTTCTGAAAAAAAAAATCGCTTGCCTTCAAATCTACCCAAGAAGAGAAGGCATCTTCTCTAATCGATAAATAGAGAATGGCAGAGGAGATTGCGCTTGTCATAGATTGCGCTTGTCATCAATGATATTAGCAAGAGGAGGTTGCACATGAAAGAACATGGGGAGACGGAAGAAATCGTCAAGCATAGTGAGGAGGCAATTGATCTTTGTTCCCCTTGGAGGTTATATGGGCAAGGACAAAGCGAGGAGGTAGAGGGCTTCTTGGGCATGTCACCGGGCGTAGCAAGTTGCATTCAACCTATCACAGAACAGTAGAAGCATGTTGGAGAGCTAATAGAAGTGGAGAAGTAGAAGAATGACATTGGTTAGTTTTGTGTTATAGTAAGAAATTACGAATCTACCAACAGCACCTCAACTGCACTTAATAAGAATATTTTCTCACCATGTCACGGGATATATTATTCTTTCATCAGAATTTTTCCAAGATGATGAAATTTAAACCTTCATCTTTCCTTTTTATGCTAAAAATGAGAGAAGAATATAACCTGTCACTAAATTTTGATGTCCTCTCTTCTCTCCCGAGAGAATTTTACTGGTGGAATTATATGCTAAAACTAAAAGATCACTATCCGTTCTAAATACTTCATTATAATTTTGTGAAAAATTAAGCGTTTGGAATGACGTTGACTAGCATTCCAGTATTAATCATGATGCTCCACTTAAGCTTGTCAATCTATGATTATGGCTGAAACTGAACACGTTTTAAAGTAGACATAAATAAATTGAAGAAGATCGATTATGCAAGGTTGGTTTAATTTAGACAAATTCTTGTAAGAACACACACGTTCTTGATCATCCATTCTTCTACCAGGTAATCTAATTTATCAAGGCTGTGATTCAGTCTCCTATCTCGAACAAGGCAGCAACATACATTACCATATTTACCAACGGAGTAAATTTCATCTATCGCATTTGATTTTTCAAAGTAGAGTTATATGTCCATTGAAGAAAATACAAAATGATACAATAAAATGAATGATATAGACAAGGAAGCAGAATCAATCTCTACTTTGTTCCTTGGTTTTGTCTTATGTTCATCGTATGATAAAACAAACGATCAAAGAATACCAAAAAACCAATTGGCAATGGTAAAAATTTCTTACAAGTGATAAGGAACAATATTCCTAAATGTTAGAACAAGAACTCGTTTAAAGCTATCTATTTTGTCCTAAAAACAAAGAACTACTTGTAGCAATCTCACGCTACCAACTCACAATCAAAATGGGGAATAAAGAGGGAAATTTTACCGGAAGCACCGAGGAATGGAATGAAGCATGGAGAAGGAAAAAAGTGGATCACCGGTGCGCGGTCACAAGCGTCTCAATGAATCTGAGTCCGTCGTACCTCGGCGCGAACTTGTCCTCGGCGCTCCGCTTCGAATCAGATCCCTACGCATCGCGCAAATCCATCACGAATCAGTAAACAATCTTAATGAATCAACAGGAGATAAGGTTATGCATACCTCTTTAGTGGGGGCGGATGGGGAAATAACCGCGAAGACGTAAGGAGCGGCCGCGGCGGCGAGAGAAGCAGAGAAGGAAGCCGCGAGCGAAGCCGCGATGGGTCCGGCCTTCATCATCTCGTCGACGTCTTGCCCTTTCTCGCTCGATCGCCGGAGAAGCTCAGAAACCCTTCCCAGACGCGGCGATTTGTTTCCGGCTTTCCGCCCCCGTCCGGTTTGTAGGGCAATAAATTGAATTAAACAGCGCGTTTAGGTTCCGCCTCGACAACGTGTCCAATGAATAGGATGGCGCCGCGTGTCGAGTAACCGCGTTTTGCTTGGGTCCCCGTTCAACGACGATTGAGGAGAGAAAGATGTTTTGGCCAGCGAGGACGGAGAAGCGCTTGGATTCTAGATACAAGATTTTTTATACGCCAAGTTAAATTGGGGCTCTTCCTTTATTTGTTTATTATTTATTTTATTTTATTTTTATTTGGACTTTTACTTTTAAGAGTCACATTTATTTATCTGGCCTTTGTGAGTTGAACTGATGCCATTATTTGGGCCAAGTTGGAGACTACATAAATAAAAATTAAAAAAAACTCCTCTAACCATTGAAAATGCCCTCGTTATTCAAATTGTTGAAGGTCGAAAGCAGTAGTTAACAACCATTAATTAATCTGCCTCTTTAATGGAGTGCAGACATTCTTTTTATTCATCGGTGAACTGCTATCCTATAGACTTAATTAAATAGATTTAATTCATCATTAATTGCATCGGTAACTAACTATGATAATTAAAGTTTGCCTTTTTTATTCCTTTTCCATCGCAATTGTTACAGCAGCGCATTCTTGGTTGCTTGCTGAATTTGACAGATAACCACTGCAAATTAATTAACACTTGGCTTTTAAACTCAGCAAATTACTTCGTCTTTGTGTTGTTTCTTTATTCCAGTTCTACCTGTTATGGATTATCTAACTATTTTTTAAAACAAGTTCAAAGCTGAAAATGATATAAATTTGTGAAAATTCTAGATTTAAAATACATATCTTTTTCACAAAGCGTATTGCCGAAAGTAAGTAGAGAGAACCGCGTTATTGCGTGGAGTAAGAAACACGCAAAACGACAAACAAGCCGCGAAGGAAACTGGGTCCAAAGCTTGGCGAGTACGACACGAAAAAAGCACGGAGACAGTTGGCGAAATTATGAGGCTGCGCCGTGGTTGGTGCGACGCGCTAAATACCAGGAATTTACACCCCCACTCTGATTCCCATCGAGATGGACCGTGCCGTAACGGGGCCCGAACCGGGTTACACGCGGATGGAGATCGGCTCATTCCCCACCTTCGTCCCTTTGACTCTCTCCTGCGGATCCTCCCCTCCGGCACAAGTTACCCCGCGGGCCCCATCTGTCCGGTGCGCCTCTGCTCCGCAAACTCGTCATAAATTTGTTTATGATTAAAATTTAAATAAAAAAAATCAAACATGGAAAGACATTCAAAACAATAGGATTTTTTTCTAACAAAATAGTAGTGTCTATAACGAACTCCATTTAAAACAAACTGTTGGTGGATTCCATTCCAATCATATATCATCGGCCAAGACGTAACTCTCATTCTCCGCTCCTTTTGACCTCTTCTCTCACTGCTTGCTTGTAGTATTTGCATTTACTATTATAGACAGGGACTCAAAGATTACTTTAGCAGCGAGGATCCCCGTTTTTTTTAGCAGCGAGGAGGGTGGAGCCTTAATCACGCCCACAGCTGCACCCCAGCAATTTATCTTTTGACTCTTTTGTTCTGACAAAGTCGTGTTCGGTGGCAGACAGATATTGCGAGGTGTGAGCTGAAAAGCAGGGATCCATTACAATTAGCCTTTTGTAAAGGGCACAGACTATATCGGCATCTCAGTGGCTTTCATAAATTATGTCTAAATTCTTCAAAATATTTCCTCCACCGACTATATATATATCCCAATCAAAATAAACCCCATCGTAAATTACCATTTCACCCTCAAATGTCGGGCGCAGTGGGAGCAATTGCGACGCTTACGAAATAGATATGTCAGAGCTAAAATAATTGATTGGAAGAAGATGAAAATAAAAATAAAAAACATTTTCTTCTCATGAGGCGTTTTGTATGATTTTTACCCAAATTTACGAAACAACCCAGCATCTTTACGATGCAGGCAACTGGTCACCCGGAATAGTTACCCGCTTAGTAATTCGATCGACCGAATGGGCCCGTTAAGACATCTGCGATTTCGAGAAGAAAAGCGGGCAATCTTTCGGCACCTTTTAAGCTATCGCCTTTGAAACGGGCAACCTAACGCCAAAATGCTCATTAGTCATTACCCACCTCGATCTCCTTTTCCCCTTTCCTTTCCTTGCCTTTGTCTTAACACTTCGTTCATTAAGATAACACACACAAGTCAAGTCTCTGCGAACTGAGGCCGAAGTGTCAGGAAGCGTAGGGGGAGAGAGAGAGAGAGGTGGCTGGCGAGGCAGAGCAGGCAAGGAATTACTACTGACCTCGAGGCTCCTTCTCCTCCACCGCCGCCTCCTTCCTCCGTTCTTCTCTCTGTTTCCTCTCTCTGTTGTTCTGTCTGTCGGTGTCCACGGAATAGTTTAGAAAACGAAAGCAGAGTTTGGAAGAAAGGGATTGATGGGACTACTCACGATTCGTCAGATCTGATAGTAGAATTTGCTTCCAGCGAGCTGCATTGTTCATCCGGTGAGTCCTTATCGTGTCCGCTTTGGTTCTGGTGAATCTATTTCGGGTTATCGAGCTGCAGTGTTTTGAACATTTTCTTTTTATGTTTTCCCTTTATTAAATAGCGTGCCGAAGATGCTGAGAGAGTTGTGTTTTCCTGGATTATCCATTCTCTGATTTAAGATGGGCTTCCAGCTTAAAAAAAATCCTTTCTCTCATACATCAGTTTTCCCAATACAATTTGCGCCGATTCATTATCCATTACCGATACTTTTTTTTTTCATTTTTTTGAGACTGAGTGCTTTAACATTTGGTCTTTCTTCGAATTGAAGTTATTGGGTCATATGGACGATTGATGGAACCTAAGCCTTTTTTATGTGCGTGGTAGGCCAGTGATGCAAGTGGGAGATTAAAAAAGAATCGATGAACTGGACTTTTTAGAAAATAATGCTCGATATTCCTTCTGAAGCATTATTGCTTCCAGGACGTACTTGCCAGATTAGATCAGGAAGGATGATTTCTTCCTTATAGTTACACTCTGGAAACACTTTATGTATGTGTAAGACCTACTCCACCTCCTACCCTCAACTTTAAAGAATTTCACCCACCTTTGGGCCATTGCGCAGTGCTTTTCCTCGGTGGCCTCTCTAACTTACGCCGTGTGATAAAGTTGGCTCCCCTAACTTGTGCTCATCCTCACTTCAATTCATGTCGCATTAATGCATCACAGTCTTAGCGTGTTTATGCTTGATGCACCATCACCCTTTGCGTCCCGCTTTTTCCGGATTTTATGAATGTAAGATACTTGTAGGAGGCGAGTTGTGCGTTTGAGGTTCTTGCGCTTGTTCTTGTCCAACATAAAAAATCATTTTTTTTTTCTTTTGGTAGTTTATGCTTTTAATTGGATTGACATAAAAAAGTGCATTGCTATTTACAACAGAGCAACGGGATGTTAATTTCATGTGCAGATTATTTACGATGCCTATGAAAATTTTCTTTTGAATATGTCTTATATATATGTTTGAAATTAGCTGTTTCTAAAGGTCAGCTATTTGGTTACCTAGATTCCTTTTTTTTTCCTTTTTCTTTTTTTAATTCATTTTTCTAATGTTGCATCAGGAAATAAATGTAGCTTGTTACGTGTATATCTTTCAGTTACTGCTGGTATACAATTCATATTTGGTTTCTGCTCAATGATCTACAAGATGTTTTATCCACACATTCTTGTCTGCACGAAATTGTTCCAGTGGGTTCCCTGCAAAATTGTAATGACTTGTTTGTTTTTTGCAGTGAATACAACCCACGCTCTTGCTACATCAGAATATTTCAAAAACTTTTGCAAAGGTCAGCTTTGAGAACAATATCATCTAGTTAATCATCTGACAGCTAAATTTAAAAATTTCTCTCTCATTTATTTCCAGGTTATGGAAAAAGTTAGTTAGTTTACATCCACGTGTTAACTGCACCTAACCTGGAACTTTTATGATCAATAACTGATAGCTAAATCTTTGCTCAACAAAATTTTTCCAGAATTATCTTGTATATATTTTGTATGGTTCTCTTGCATACCATTGTGTAATTTACCTTCTGAATTTATCTCTCTTGCGACAGTTGTGTTGGTGGTACAATAATGGACAAGTAATTTACCATTTGAATCTCTCTCTCTCTTGAAGCAGACATATTGGCGGGTACAATAATGGACTAGTAATTTAGCATGTAATTTGCCAACATGAGAGAGGGCAATGGTTGAGTGGATAGACAGTAATAGTCTGGACACATAATTAAGTCATATGTGGTTCCAATTGCAATTAATTGTCCAAGACAGAAATTGGGCATCTTTTGTTCATTTTGACAGTATTCCTTGGTAACTTGTCTTTCAAGTTACGATAGCTTAGCGGCTATTGCATGATATAACTTTTTTATAAAACAAAGTGCAATAGCATTTTGTACTTGACCACCTCAAGAGGGACTGTGTTATGATAATCCATAGACATCTAGAGATTGAATACAACACAAACGTAGGAATTCACTTGGAATCCTTAGGTCAGATATAGCTTATGCCCGAGGAGGAATATTTCACTATGAACAAAGGGAAACAATAAAAACCACATTCCCATAGGTTGATGACAATCTCTCACACAAGGCTGATAATGTTCTCTTGTCTTTTGCAGTGTCTATGTATTTTATGCAACATACAATCAGTTTAACTTCAAACCCTCTGGCCATAGACATTATATGTAAGGACTCGAAGGGCTTGAATTGTCTTTGCAAATGGGCTCACTAATTTCACTTACTAATGTAGGTTGATCTTGATAAAAAAATTGCCAAGATGTTCCTGCTTGAATCCTGGTACTGTCTTGGACTTTCTGTTTCTTATAATGAAGTGTACAACTCTGCCAATCTAGCCTAGTGTGCTCAATTCCAACCCTAAATTTTTGACTGTTTCTTAAATGAACTGATTTGTTTGCCTCCATGCAATTAGAAATATAATGTCACAACTCACTTAAATGAGACAATTGACCTAATAACTTGTCCAGTTAACTACTGATCCAAAATGCTCAAGTCCAAGAGGCGAACTCATCTAAACTAGAAAGCTTCTCCATTAGACCTCAACCCAACATAAAAGTGTAGCTCGGTGCACAAAGTCCCCCGCCAATACGAGGTCTCAGCCTCGCAAGGAATGGTCAAACCATATTGAGTCTATTGTATACAGTCTTACCCTGCACTGCAAAAGGTGGTTTTGCGACTCCAACCTATGACCTCTAGGTCACATGGTAGCAACTTTACCGCTACACCATGGTTATCCTTCAGACCTCAACCCAACACGTGAGATTAAATTAGGGCGACACATATACTAAGCTATCTCTGAGGCCTTGATGTATTCCCAGGTATCATCATTCAAACCTCTAGGCCTGCAATACAGAACACTATCTATGTTCTGACGCACCTCATTCTTTTCTTTTAGTTTTGTTTAGTAATTAAGATAGCTTGAGTCACACATCTAACTGTTTGCTGGATTTTCAATACAGTTAATCTCAACAGCCTTCTTTATGGATGCTACAAATAAAGGAAAGCAAAAATCTAAATTGTTTAACAAAAATGAAAAAGAATGAAATAACAAAGATTTATCACACATTTAAACATTAAAGAGCAGTTCTTTTAAATTCTAGAAGCTGCATTGCTTTTGTATGTCCTATCAGTTTATTTTGTTTGTGCTTGAAATCCTGTCATCCAACATTTCTTCACTTTTCTCGTCCTCTATCACTGTGTTGATTGAAAGTATGGCTCAACAGCATAGCCTTCCGAGTAGCTGTGTGATCAGCGATGGACAGGAGAAGTTGGCCATGGAAGAAGAAGTCATCTGAGAAGGCAGTAACGTCCACTGACACCACCACCAATTTGTCCAACTCTAGTGGAAGTCTAGCAAATCAGGTTTGTTTATTATTGTCTTTAGGCATCTGAAGTGAATAATAATGTGTTGCAGCTTGAATTCTTATAGAAAGCATGTGTTCTACAGTGTTTATTGACCATAACGGTAACCATAAGGCATCAGTGGTTCCATTCAGGTTGATGGATATTGACCTTCAGAAATGAGAAATTGTTTCATAATTTTGATTTTCCAAATTCTATTGGATTTGGGAGAAGGATATATAAAAATTTTAAAACTAAAGATATATTAAGAGGTACCTGTCATAAGCAAAAATTAAGTTAAATCATGATCCATTCTTATAACTGGACAGCCATTAGTCTATGCTTGATTTATTCAAGGTTTTGCTACATTATACCAAGGTTTAGTGAATATGACTGTCACTGGAAAAGTAGCTCTAACCTGAAAAACTAAACAAAAGGAATTAAAAAACTAGCAAGTATATTACTCTTGAGTGCCAAAAATCACTAAACATAGTTCTTTATAACCAACATCGTTTGTTATATAATCAAGAGATACCTTGACTGCCATTTTGGGTGGACTAGAAAGTACAAAATGTCTGTTACCTAACAGAGGACTTGTAAATTATCAAAAAAGATAGGTGATTTCATATTTACTATAGGAGCTACAACCTGCATCAACCTATATAGAAGCTTCTAAGGGAGCACAAGTATGGAGGTGAACATGCTTCTTGGAGCCAACAACACTAAGCCATAAGAGAGAAGTTAATGTTTGTAATATCCTAATGTCACTTCAACCATTAATATCAAAATAATCCACGTATGTTAGTTTTTATCTTTCCTGCAGGTTGCAAGTCAAAAAAATCATTTAATTTCCTTGATTTGGTATTTTCCTTGTGATTGACATGTTAGCTCACTTGAAGTACTTGATTGTGTATCAGGATGCTAAAAATACTATTACCTACGTACAAATCTCTGCTGACAAATATGAACACTTGACTGAAATGGAAGAGCAAGTGAAGGTCTTAAAAGAAAAATTATTCGCTGCACAAACAGAGATGACAAATAAGGATAATCTAGTCAAGCAACATGCTAAAGTTGCTGAAGAAGCAGTATCTGGTATTATATCACTCTATATGGATAAATTTGGTGCTGAGTTCTCAAGCACAATACATTTCATTGTTTAAGTTGATTGCGTAGCTTTTTTATGTTGTTAATTTTGTGAATTTAATGTTGTAGGGAAATCTCTAGTCCACTGTTCAAAAGAGTTCTGAATATAATGTTTCTGAGAAATCTTTGGTATTCTTAATTGATGTAGGATGGGAAAAAGCTGAAGCCGAATCATCCACTCTGAAATATCAACTTGAGTCTGTGACACTATTGAAGCTTACAGCTGAAGAACGTGCTGCACATCTAGACAGTGCCTTGAAAGAATGCATGAAACAGATACGGAATGTGAAGGAAGAAAGTGAGCAGAAGTTGCATGATGTTGTCTTTGCAAAAACCAAGCAATGGGAGAAAGTCAAGGCCGAGCTGGAAACAAAAATAGATGATTTTGAGCAAGCTCTGCTTAGAGCTTCTGCTGAAAATGAAGCTTTGTCAAGATCTCTGCAAGAACGTTCTGATATTCTAATGAAAGTTAATGATGAGAAGATGCAAGCAGAAAGTAAAATTGAGCTGCTAAAGAGCAATATTTTATCATATGAAAAAGAAGCTAATTCCTTGAAATATGAACTTCATGTTATTTCTAAGGAGCTTGAAATTCGTAATGAAGAGAAAAATATGAGCATTAAGTCAGCTGATGTTGCAAACAAGCAGCACTTGGAAGACATAAAGAAAATATCAAAACTAGAAGCAGAATGCCAAAGACTACGAGGTCTTGTTAGGAAAAAGCTGCCTGGACCTGCTGCATTAGCGCAAATGAAACTAGAGGTTGATAATTTAAGCCATGATTATGGGGAAACTAGGGTGCGGCCATCACCTGCCAAGAGTTCTAGTCCACATCACTTGTCAACACATATTTCTGATTTTGCCTCTGAGAGTTTCCATGCTTTGCAGAAGGACAATGAGTTTCTAACAGCGCGCCTATTAGCAACTGAAGAAGAAACAAAAATGTTAAAAGAAGCTCTGACCAAACGTAACAGTGAATTACAGGTTTCGAGGAACATGTGTGCCAAAACAACAAGCAAGCTTCGTAACATTGAAACGCAGATGCTGGCACTGAACAACCAAAGAATTTTGTCAAATCCAATTTTTGACATTTCTTCTGAAAACAATTTAAGTCAGATCGAAAGTAACCCGCCAAGTTTAATATCTATATCTGAAGATGGAATTGATGAGGTAGAAAATTACTGTGAACCTTGGGCTACAACATTGATGTCAGGGCTCTCCCAATTCAAGAAAGAAAAACATGCTGAAAAGGTCAAGAACACAGATAATGCAAATCATTTGGAGCTCATGGATGACTTTTTAGAGATGGAGAAACTAGCTTGTTTGACAACAGAGTCTAATGGAATGGTCACTATTTCTGATGGCATGCACAAAAAGATGAAGAGTGAAAATCCAGCTGGTAATCTGTTGGCTCATATTCATAAGGATAATGATATAAATGAGCTGCAGCTGCCATCAGATGATGCAGAAAGTTCACCTTGTGCCAATCAAAAGCATTCTGAAGAAATGACGCCTAACAAATTTGGTTCTCTGTTGGTAAAACTTCAATCAAGAATTGTCTCCATCGTTAAACAACAGTTTAAAGAACATGACATTGCCAAACTTTTGGATGATATACAACAAATTGTGCAAGAAATACAAGAGGATTTGCCTCAGAAATCTGTGAATTGTCTTATTGAGGAAAATTGCTCTGTTGATGCATCCACTGATCCAAAATCTAGTAATGATGACATGGATGAAACTACTCTGATCAGTACATCTTCAAAGCAAGGTAAAATTTCATGTTCTGATGATAAGCATGAGTTAAATCAGGATCTAAAGAAGGCCATGTGTGATATTCAAGATTTTCTTATGTCTCTTGGCAAACGAACCCTCAGAGCACTCGATGGGCAGCCCAATGTTGACGGACTACTTGAAAAAATCCAGCAGTTGTCTTCATATGTCAAGGATGTGCTAAGTGATGGAAAAAGTTTGCATGGTTTTATACTGATGCTTTCCCATAGTTTGTCTGAAGCAAGCGAAATGGGCTTTAAGATGACCTTAAACATGGGCAATGAATGGGAAAGCAATGTCTCAGATTGCATAGACAAGGTAACATTACTTGAAAACAGAGTGACTAAAAATGAGAATTCCTCAGGAAGGTCTATTGCTCTATCACATTCTTCATCTCATCCAGACATCGAAGGGCCTCTCAGCGACAGCTTTGAACAGAGAAATACAGTGCAGAAATTTTCATTAAAGGAATTTGAACAACTGAAGTTGGACAAAGAAAGGATGCAACTGGAACTTTCTGCTTGTACTAGTTTGTTGGAAGAGACAAAAATCCGGCTGGTCGAAACTGAGCAAGAAGTGGCAGAACTAAAGTCCAAACTGGTTACTTGCCAAAAATCAAATAGCCTGTCTGAAACCCAATTGAAGTGTATGGCTGAGTCCTACAGATTGCTGGAATCACGTACACAAGAATTAGAAGGTCAAGTAAACCTGCTACACACGGAAGTAGAAAAATTGAACAATGAGCTTCATGAAGGAAGGCGTATCCATTTGGAAGATTTGGCCAAAATAAGATGTCTTGAGGAGCAGATTGAGAGGTTAGCTATTATCGTGTAGATAACTATTTGCATGATATTTTGGCATTTATTTAAAAAATCAATCTCCTTTATTATGTTTTTTTGTCTGATTTGTTTAATTTTCCTTTGTTGTATTAAAGGCAGGAAAAGTCTTCAATGTGCTCAGATGCTGACACTCAGGTCAAGGCAAAACAGGTATCTCTATTCAAATAACTCCCTATTTCCTTCTGCATCAACTTATCTGGAAATGATGGAATTATGTTTTAATTTTCAGTGCAAGAATAAAATAGGATGATGCGCGGTACCACTTAAATTGTAAAGATGTTACAAGGCAATTGTGCCACTAACTAAATGGATGTATAGGGTTGATGAAAAGGTAGATTAGATGTTTGTTTTTGAGAATAATTCATTGAATATAAGTTAAGCTGATTTAAAAACCACTTAATATTTTTGACATTAAGCTCATTATGATATCCATTATTGTCGGTAGTTACATTGTTTACTATTGAATTTGCATTGTGTGACTTATTCACTGGATTGGCTTAAAAAAGTTCGGACCTGTCATACTATTAACATTTACTAAATGTATAAATTTTTAGCACAAGTACTTTTTATTGATACGGCGAGATGCTTTTGATGCTTATATTAGCACCATACTTTTAATAGGAGAAAGACATAGCAGCAGCAGCAGAGAAGCTTGCAGAGTGTCAAGAGACGATACTCCTACTTGGTAGGCAATTGCAAACGTTGCGTCCACCAACTGAACAATCAGATTCCTTGCCAAATCATAGACATCTCAGGAGCAATAGTTATCTTGATGATGTACTGGACTCAAGTATCCTCAACACTCGAATCACTCATAATTCAAGGCGCTCGATATCTGAGGCAGAAAGTTCTGTGGATTTTATAGCAATTAGAGCCGGTGATGATTTCCCTTTGGATGGATACCATGCCCAAACAAGCCCATCGGACACTGAAGCAAGTACCTTTCCCAAATCACCTATTGATACAAAGCATCGAACGGATAGGTCTTCGAGGTCATCTTCTTCTACTTCTTTACCTAATGCTTTGCCCGAGAAGCATGGTCGTGGTTTTAGCAGGTTTTTCTCCAAAGGAAAAAGTGATCGCTAGTTTTGATTCCAAGATTACTTTTTCTTTTGAAGGAGACAGAAAATGAGATGGATCAAGCAATGCCCAATGGTTGTTTAAATGAGGGATCCTCCAAATTCTCAGCAGTTGCAGTGAGCCTTATGGTTCATTTTCATTTCTATGTAATCATTACTTGGTTTTTTTTTCACAATCAAAGCATGCATTTTTCCAAAGGTTTTGATTTGCAATTTGATAGTAGTGTATGCTCTGTGAAGATAAAAAATTGTCACTGACAGTTTGGTTTTAATTCCCTTGTTCAAAATATCTGTATAAAATCACTGTTAAAACAATGGTTCCTAACGGACCCAAGTATGTGCTCATTGAACCCTTATTTGGTGTACACTGAACAGGCATTAAATCTGTTTAAGAACCTGAGCACTTCTCAATCACTAGCTTTTGTAATTGGTTAAAGTCGCATCTGTTACTGAGTACTACTACCTTATTATGCAACATTCATGCAAGTATCATCTAATTTCCTTGCATTGTTTGTGTGTGTGGATTAAAGCAACCGTCCATACCGGTAATTTTTGCCCAAATATCAAGTCACTGTTCCCATGTTCCACTGAATGAATTTAGTTGAACAACAATGAAATTTAGTTAAATAACAACGTAGCACAAACTATCACATTGACGTTGACGTTCTATTTCAAACTCTAACCTGTCCCTTCCTTGAATAATTTAATTGGTTGCAATGAGAAAGTAGTTTACTCGATGTGGATTGGTAGGTGGAAGGCAGTTTTCGTTGGATTTAGCCTTGAAAACTCCACGATCGATCATGCTGATCATGTTCTGGGATCATGATTATTATCATGCTTGCTAAGAATTAAGTAAATAGGAGGTTGGATCCACCAAGATCGTGCCCTGATGTCGACGTCTTAAATCAACAATGAATAAGTGGGAGCATTATCGCTAATTAAAAAGGGTGAATCCAAAATTAACAGGATTTATGAATCCAGCACGCACTCCGGCTTTGTTCATTAACCCACCAGCTAGAAATCAACCTGACCGTTAAACAGTAACTTTCACTATATATATATACCGACCGACAATGCTAGTAACGCAAACATCTGCATGCTGTTGCTGTTGCTGGAAAATTCATTAATTGCTAGGTAGTAAAGCACCGGCAGTTGAATTAAAGGCGACGCGATCGGTCTACATTTTATTATATACATATATATGTATCCATCATCGCATGTGACCTGCCTGGCCCATGATCACCAAGCCAGCTAATCCTGCAAAGGGCAGACAAGTTGTATTTTAAGGACCTCTTTAGAATTTGATTGCTAGGCCTCTGCAGACCATACACAGTCGGAGGCTGTGTGGCTCTCTGCCCCTTCACTTTCGATCTCACACATGGCTGTTGTCCTCGGTCTCTACTATGTGTCGCGTAGTGGGGCCCCTTGCCTCTGTATATCGATCTATCCCTCGAGGGGCATCTGCTTGGTAGCTTATGTACTAGCTAGCTAGCCTTTAGCAGTAGGCATGCAGCTCCACTTCATAAATATTACTTTAAGAATAAAATTTATTCCTTAAATAAATATTAAAATATCATTTAATTTATAAGAAAAAAATAAAGAATATAAATTGGGTAATAAAAAATAGATATTATATAGGAAGAAAAAAATAATAAAAAATAAAAATAAGATAAATTATAAGAAAGTTGATGTATTGAGAAGTAAAAAATAAATATATAAATTTAATAAAGTAATTATTATTTTGTAAATTTTAAATTTTAGTTTACTCACACATTTAAAATTCAAAATAGATATTTTTTCGGTTTAATGATAATATTTTCTTATCTATTTTATCCTCTATATAACATAATGATTACTCTAATCCGTCTGTCTAATCAGGTCAAATTGTAGCTATTAGCCCATTAGGCAAGTTGGTCCATTCAATCTATAGTTTAAGGGCTCTGTGCTGTGGCATTTTCGGACTTTATTACTGGGAAAATTTTTTACGATAAATAAAAATAAAAATAAAAAGTAAAATAAGGACATTA
>JBBPFP010958677.1:0-14564 GCA_037974795.1 Kaempferia galanga | reverse complement strand
TCCCTATCTAAGTATACCGTTTCTGTGACTTGTCAGACTTTAGGAGCTTCAGCCTTACAAAGAGTACACAACACATCTTCTGACATTTGATCCTCTTATAATTGGTAAGCTAGATGACTATGGGTAGGTGGATTGAAAGGATAGGGAGGTTCTGACTACCTTTGCAGCCAGTATGCTTGGTTGATCAGTTAACCACTCCGGTCACTTAGTCTGGCTAGCTAGCTTAATAGACTTCTCAGCTTGGCTCAAACGGCCTATTGGCTTGACCACTTCGCTCGGGCGGCTCACCTGATTGAGGGCTGGTCGGCAAGTCGAGCGGTCGGTTGGCTCAATCGACCTAATCTGTTAGCTCAGCCAGTCGGTTCAGCCAATAGCCTGGATGGTAGCTCAGTCGGCCAATCGGCTCAATTGGCCTGATCAATCAACTCGATTGACTAGGTCATTCTGTCTAATCTATCTTAACTTAAACAGCTACCTAAGTGATCATTTTAATTTTGATCAGATTTTAGGGGGTCTGCCTTGTACACCAGATCATGTATATTTAAAAATCAATCCCCTTAGTACGGTGTTATGGTTAAGACAGGAGAGGTTACTATATAAAGTCTAGAGGTCGAAACTCTATGTGTCCAAGTATATACCTCTCATATATCTTAACTATTTATACTAATAGTTAATGGTCATCTTTGATTTATTTCTTTTACTTTCGTATTAACCTAGAGACGCATTGAGGACGTTAAAATGAGTGAATCGTACGTATGTTTAAAAATCAACGTCTAAAATATTCACGTGAGCATTCAAAGTGTTACATCATTTTCATAGTCTGTGTAAGTCCTCCCACTCACAATATTTTTCCTTCCATTGAATTTTATATAAAGAAAAATAATTGCTAAGATACAAAAACTAAGGGCCAAAATTACTTACTAAACATTTTCACAACAATTATACTAATTAGTCAAAATTGACTTATAAAAATATTTTTTAAAAAAAAATGCCTTGCACCTTCTAACCATTTAATAGAAAACGAATATAATCATCTATAAATTATGCCAAAAATCTCAAACATACTAAATTACAATTACACGAGGACACTGTCTAAAGTTTAAATTTAACAAATCCATCAAGTTATTTCACCAAACGACTTGATAATCATTTGTGGTGATAGATATTTTTTTTCTGTAATAAATTGGGTGAGACCTAAAGTGGATACTTTTTTCAAGGTCGTCTTAATTGGGAATTCATTGTCGGTGATGGGTATTTGCGCAAGAGACAAACAAAAAATACTAAAAAAAAAATTAAAGGGCAATGCTAAATGGCCATGATCGGCCACAATTATTATATATATATATATATACATATATAAATATATATATTTTAAAAAAATATCTTTCTGTATTATTTAATAATAATTAGTTAATTTTTTAACTAGGTAAATTTATTTTCTAACTCGTACCATACTCGCCATCTAAATTTACTGAAAAATAAATGATCATTAAAATCGGAAAAACATAATAAATGAATGGGTTCAATAGGTCCTGCAAATTAAACATGAATGAATGGATTCCAACACAGCAGACAGGTGGAGCGTTGGCATGGACATTAATTAATTAGTTGCAGGTGGAGCGTTGGCATGGACATTATTAATTAACACCTTCACGAGCAAGCTATGACAGTGCTAAAGGCGGGCGAAGTAGCCTTTTACCACCTATGACAGTGCTAAACAACTAAATCTGAAAAAGTTAAAATGTGTACATTTTCATAATTTTAAAGATGATGATTATTAAAGTGTCCAACTAAATCAATTAACTTATCGCGATGGCATGCATGCAAGTTTTATCAATTTCCAATGGATTCTGCATGTTAATCAATTTACAGAAACTAAATTAATTACCCATTTTCACCCGTCTTGATGGCCTGCATGCCAACTTAATTGACATGCAGAACCTACCAGCTCCGATCAAGTCTGCTCGCCAACTCGACCTCGATCCCTTGTCTGGTCAGCCAACCAAGTATGACTACACAATGATCTAGTTGACAATCTGAAATTAAATTACCGTAATACATTGTCAAAAGTAAAACAAATAAGACAATTATTACCAAATTTGAAGTAGATAAAATATTGCACAACTAGGAACATTGTTAATATTCATAAGAAAATCAAACATAATTTAGGCAGAAAAATAAAGATCATTTTAATAAAGAAAAAAAATTAACCAATACTCACATCTTGGACATTAAGCTACAAGAAGAATATTACATTAACCAAACACATTTTGAGATGGTTCTAAATGAATGATATAATGATAATGGAATATGTCACACTGCCAAAGATACTTAAAATAATGAACTCTATAGATTAACTTCATAGTCGATTAAAAAAAAAATTGAACTGAATTTGGATACTGCAGTAGCAGATCCACATCAAGCATGAGTGCCATCGCCAATGGCAAGCTGCCACGTTTCTCAAACAGCTTTATCTACTACGACTCGGGAAACTATACACGAGGCAAACATCCAAACTGCTCTAAAAAAGAAGACTATTGAATAGTTATGGGTTGTGAACTTAACCAAATCCGGTACTGGAGTTGCTGAAACAGGGCTTGAGGTGGTGGGCGCTAAGTGATCATGCATCAACAACAGGATAGGATACTAGCCCATTGACGTCGGAGCTTGAATACATTGCTGATGGTTGCTCGCCAGAGTGATGCGACTTGCGACTTCTTGGATTCTTAGGTGAAGCTGTGTATGGCGACATTAGGTCATTATTTCCTGCATAGAAAGACGAAGGCAGGCCATGCAGACTACTTTCACTGGCATCTAGTGTATATCCTTTCTCAATGCTTTCAGCTTCGAGCGGTATCTCATCTAGCGTCTAGCAATCAAAAAGGACATCAGGATGTGACTGAATGTAAACAGTGAAAGTTGAGCAAATTGTTTTTGAGCTATTGCATTGCTAAGCTACAAACTTACCTTGTAGACCTGCTGCAAAATGCGGAGCTTTTCTCGGCATTTTTTCCTTCTGGCAGCTATATCATCAGGTTCCCGTAGCATTTCTTCAAATAGGTGTTCCCTATTTAGACAATCACATGCAGGTATTATTTTTTTGCCAGTTGCATCTGGTGATCTACTTATACAACAAGGAATTTTTTCTTACCTATAGAGCTTTCTTATGAACACATTATGCAACTCACGTTTTGTGTGATTTACCTGAACAAGAATTGAAATGTAAACAGTTCTTTATTTGAGTTCAAAAATGGCTAATCCATTCTAATAACCAAAAACCAAAGGAGGTTGAAAGAAAAATGAACCCACAAATGTAGAACTGTAATGACATAGTAAGAACATAAATATCAATGGGGGACAACAGACAGACTTGAAAGAGCCCCATAGAAGCTGTTGGGCTCATGAAGTTACTAGTTATTTTCGCAACCATTTACCAACAAAAATAATGACAAGGATTCAAATTATTGTGGAAGTGATTATATTGTCTAATGGAACTCGTCTTCAGAAGGAATTGACAGAAAAGAATGGTTGAATTGCATCAGCTTCTCAGACCATGTTTTTTTTATAAGAGATGAGACAATTCAAGATTGATTTACTACTTCAATTGAAGTCCAACATAGTTCTACTGATAATATCTAGACTTAATGGGAACATGTCAGTCAAATTGATACAAGTATACAAGGAAATTATCCAAAGCTAGCAAGTTAAGATCGTAGGTACACATTCAGAGAAGACTAATAGATTTATAATTAGATGCATTAATTGATTAAATTAAAAGTGTGAACAAATAGTGTAAGAGATGGAGGAAGACCCAAAGGACAGGACCAGAAGTTAGCATAATTAGAAGTAAATATGAGATTTGGATATCACAAGTGCTATAGCCTTGGATAGCATTCTTCCGACGAGATATTGAGTACATGACTCTACCAACTTCCAGTTGATATTTCTGATGTAGACTTAACAGATAAAAGAAGAAGAAAAAAATGTTATATCACATAATGAATAAAAACCCATGTAGTACACCATAATTTACCACATTTCAGCTAGAATGGGAAAATTGAAGGTTATAAACATTAAGTATTTCTATGTTAACGGTTCAAAAATAAAATTTTATATATCCACCACAAACTAGTTGGGACAAACATATTGAAGATGTCCAACACTGACAGAATATTTGAATCGTTGAGCTTTTAGACTTTGTCAACAATGTTCACTGATAATAAACATACTTCAACATGGAAGCATCAAGACATAAAATTAGATATGATATCAAGAGATTACACCGTTGCTGATAAAAAAAACAGAGTAAAAAATAACAATATTTTCTAATGCTTCTCTTTTTGAAAATGTTCCTTGATGGAAGAGGCATGAGGAAGCATATGGATTTGAGAGTATAGATATATAAACAGACAGAATATCAACACTTACCAGAAAGTGCATTATAGCCTTTGGTATAGAGTCCTCAATATTTTTTCTCACAATATCATAATATGATTTCAGTAATAATTTGGTGATTGCTATCTCCAGAGCCTCCTGCTCTGTCTGATTTTCCGAGGGTTTTAATATTATTGGTGGCTATACAACAATAAAAGCCATTTAATAAATTGATCCAGTCAAAAATCAGGAAAATACAATTTCTATTCATTGATTTGATAGGCTTACTTCTCTCAATTGGATCATGGATAGTGAACTTTCAGTACTGTGAACAGGCATGTTATATGGCTTATTTGAAGGAATGTCTTTTGCCGGGGGTGCTCGTTCTTCACTAACACCTCCAAAGATTGATGAAAGTGAAGCCCAGCTAGTTCCAGTTGTACCACCTGAAGGATATCAGAACTAAGAGGATGGGGATATAAAGGTTTTGAGAATTAAAATTTAAGATCACAGAATTTCCTATGAACCAAACTTAAATAGAGTGAAAAAGATTTATGCATTAGGTGACTCTTGTTCAGGAAACAAGTGTATTAACAAATTCACTGGCCACATATAATAATTACTAGCATTAAGCCTTGAGGGATCTGACAAATTTCTTTGATCATTTCCCAAGGAATATCAAGTTAAACAAGAAAATAAGTTTCTGAAAGGGTCCTTTATTTCATTTTATATAATGGAAATAATTTCTGTTTCTTACCAGATGAACCAGGTCGTTCAGAGTCCCCAATGGTTCGAGCACCCTTTTATCATCAAACAGAACAGAAAGAAGATAAGAATGTCAAAAGAAGCTTAGGCATGGCTTCATATTAAAAATTCTGCTTGTGCTAGAAGTTTCAGGAATCAGAGTAATGACCTGATTATCAGGAACAACTCCATTTGCAGAAGACCTTGCAAGGACAGCCCGGGGTTTCTTTTCAGAAGTTTGCAACTTATCTAAGTCAGTTCCGTCCTGTGTATTCAAATGCAAAATGGTCACCACTTTATGTTTTGAGAACATTCCGGTTCCAAAGGAGACAATATAGTGGGTTAAAGTTGGCAGAAACCCTAGAATGATGTGATAACAGAAAATATTAACTTCCACTTTTCTTCCCTCACCCAACCCAGAAGAACAATATCAATAATACTATATGGCATAACAATAAGCATAATTGACAAACTTCTCCCTACCCTCATCCTTGTTTCAAACAAGTAAGCACACTGTCAGTCTATATAGCTAAAAGACCAAAGAATTTCCTGGCTTGCAAAGGTTTTAGGGAGATTTTCTTCTTTTGTTTACCCTTCATGAATTTTTGTTCATCCCATAAGTGTATTTTAATTACACAGCCATCTCTTGACCTTCCATCTTCTTTCATTTCTATGAAATGCACTTAGACGTGAATAACTCCCTTTGATCACCCCGTCTTTGTTGTTAGAGAATCCAAAATGCCCCTGTGGCTACAAGATCACTTCCATCTACAAAGGCTTAGCTTTCCTCAGGATATTTCCCTGATCCTCTCTGCATTTGTATTACATTGCACCATCCTCAAGGGTGGAGGCAGACATGCATGGTCAGCAATCTTTTACCCTGCTGGTGTCTATGAGAAAGCTAGCTTGCCGACCTGGCCTATGGATTTTTTTCATGTTGTTGTGGTCATGGGTTGGCTTTTGTTCATTCGAGAAAAATTAAAATTGGTCAGTCTGTGTAAAAGTTCGTTTACTAATTTTCTGGTCTTTCTAGGTATATATTAGGTTCAAAATCGTGGAACAAATAGAGAAAATTCAATCGAAGCGGAATATGTATAGGATAAAGAACAATGAAACATATATACAAGTTTTATACCGTGATTTATTAAGACTGTAGCCTCAATTGTAATATCTATATTTCTAATACTTGAAAAGTAGCTTCTTTTTTAAAAAAAGGAAAAAGAAAAATAATAATCCATAATATGAATGTTACTAATAACATTAATACAAGCGTGAAAAGAATATCATAATAGTGAAATACGTCATGCCATGCTCATTTATTAAGAGTCTAACAAGTGTGGGATAAGGACTTGTAAATTAAAACATTAACTATGACCATTTATATTCTATTATAGAAACTAGAAGGAATGATACCAAAAGATAGATGCACATACCTTTACTCTAGATGCTGCCGCTGCCAATCTAACAGATTTAACCTGCTGCTGTGCATTTTCTACAGCCTTACTTCCACCAATAAAACTAGGGTGAGAAGTATTAATGTAATCCATCTGCAAGAATAGATACCCAAATCAAAAGCAGCCGTTTAATGCCACAAATATACTTAGACTAGGGAATCATTTCATCATTGAAACCAACCATCAATTAATGCATACAAAGGAAAGGAAAAAGATGTCTGAGTTCAATGAAGCTAACCATCAATTAATGCATACAAAGAAAAGGAATAAGATATCAAAGTTGAATGATGCACAGAAACCAAAATTGTTGATCATGTAGAAGAGAGAAAAACTGTAGTTTCAACATAATACTAATATGCCAGTATCACTAAATTAGGAAGTTATAAATATTTTAAACTGTAGAAACCAAGAAAGAATGGTGCCAAGCATCTAATGTTTAAAACTATAGTCAAGAGACTTGTCGACAGTGATATCACTGGGTGGTTGAACGCTCAACCTAGTCACAGTTACTCTTTCTTTTCAATTTCCATCACAACTACTTGGGTTATGAAAAGGTACAAACAAGAGATGACTGAATAAATAGAAATGCAGACAATAACTAGCAGGCTTTGGAAAATAACAGGCAAGGATAGGGTAATTTCATACCTCCATCTCAATGATATGAGTTATCATTGTCTCTGCAGGTTGAAGGCCATCTCTTAAAAAGTTCCCAATTACCTCATCCATACACCTACGAAGGACAGGAAAACGCTGCAATTCGCCAGCTAAACAACGGTGGCTCATCTACGATAATACAAAAGATCATGTCATTTCAGGGGGAGAAACTCAGTAAGAAATTTTAGGCAGTGTATACCTTTCTTAATTCATCGTAAATAAATTTTGCACACTGAAGGCTTGGATCCAGTAGGCGACCTATCTGTCTTCGCACTAAAACTTCGAACGGAACCTAGTGATTTGTTATTGATAAGTCTAAAAGCACAATATCGCTATAAAAGTACAAAAAATCCAATCAGAGAAAAGAAATAATCACATAATAGCATGCAACACCATCCAATTCACTATCACCTCTGGTACAAAGAGTGCACTTCTTGGGCCAGTTGCATTTTGAATAGCAAGGCGGATGTCTTCATCACTTATATCCTTACAAGGATCGATTTCCTGTACAAAGAAAATCAGATGCTCATAAAGTTTATTGACATTCAAAAGCCTGAGGTTTCAATTAAGACTCCAACCTCATGACATTCAGATGCAAGGTAGCAAGAGTAAAACAATAGTATTTGAAATTAAAAGTTAAAGATAACGAGCATTTAATTTACATGACCAAATATTAGCATATCAAGCATCCAATCATGACAAAGCTCAGCTGAAAAGTAATGAATAACCTCTAGACACTTGACAAAGATAGACTGGAATATGTAATGTAACCGTGCACCACCAGAAAGCTCAGTTGTTGACAATTCGTCATTTTTTCCATCCACTATGAATGAGAAAGCTGCAACAATCACAAAATTTGACTAGATATATTAGCCAAGGGACGTGGAAAATCAACGAGAGATATTGATTTGTAAGCTATCAGTAACAATCTAAAGGAAAAAATTGTAACCATATCTTACATTAAAGCTATATGTACAATTTATAAATGTTGTTTCACCAGTGCCAACATTATGACTCATAAACTATGATTGACCATACCACAAATTGTAAATCTTACCTTTTAACCAAAGTATAATATGCCAATCATGTGAAACCCCCAAAGCTCCCAATTTCAAATGCACATTTGTTTAAAAAAAAAAAATTATCAATGATATTCATTTTCTCTTGTTAAAAAATAAATAGAAGATATTGCATTACTTTAACAATTCTTGCTTCTTTTCTTATTGTTGAAACAATATTTTTTATATATATTCAATTGTAATCTATTTAATATAAAATCTTTAGTTTCTTATGTTTCCCCCACATAATTAAAGTTTCAAGTTAATTTTATTTAGACTCATCAATTAGCATGATAATATAGGGGCATAATCAACACTAAATATTTTTTTATCTTGAACATGAATAATAAGTTCTGACAATAGTAATGTGAAAATGATGAGGACTTTGATATTTCCTGAACTGTGCCTGGCTTGCTTCACATCAATATAGCATATCAACATAAGTATCCGATTTTGCATCATTCACTGAAACCAAGAATTTCACAATCTAGGAACTCTATTGTGTTAACAAAATTTACAAAGAAACCGTTCCTCCTTTCTCTAAATTTTCTCCATTAGTTTGATTGTAAATTTCAAATTCTTAAAAACTCCAATAGGAATATCATTTGATAAAATTTTAAATCATTGAATTTATAAATTTTTAATGAAACAAAAAAAATGTCAAAAGAGATCTCATGAGAAAAGGAACAGAATTTTAATTGATCAATTTATAACTACCTTCACAGTATTTTGTTAAGATATTTAGCAGTTTAACTCCCATTGCAGCCTGCACAGAAAACAATACACAGATTAGTTGTTTTGAGAACACTTTGTAGAGGAGAATATTAAAGGCCCAATTGAGAACAAGAAACATTTGGATGCAATAACACAATAAAATAATAAATATTTCACAATCAAGTTCCTAACAAGAAACTTTATATTCTCATCTACCAAAACCTCTCCCGTTTCATAAACAATTTTGTTAGTCCATATACTAGGACACGATAAAAACTAATCTGCTCAATCAAAAGCATGTATATCATTTTTTATCTAATTTCTTGACATCAGTCACCGATTAGAGTTGTGGAAACAACTTCCTGCACTGAGAAGATCCCATAACAGTACAATAGACAGTCAAAACAAGTGTCAATGTGTGGAAACAATGGAATTTGAACGAAACTCCTTCACAGGTCTTAAGTGTACTTATTCTCCTTAAAGAAGTTTAATAGGAAGCAGAGGAGATGAGATGAGCAGTCCCCGCCAAGGAGAATAAAACTACTTCTAAGAAAATTGGGTTCTTCTTCCATGCATTTTAATAATGCAAGATATATGGTCAAACTAATCTCAAACAATTACACAGGTAATTTCAAATATCTTGATAGTGACTTAGAACAGTGAACCAAATTAATTGCAACCTCATCTTCCAGAAAAGTGATAATAACTAAAGGAGGACTCTCATTACCATTATCAAACTGTGTTAGTCCTAGATATCTGGAATTGACTAACTAAAGGATAAATGTATTTAACAAAATGAAACAATGAGATGCATGTGAAATAAATTAATCTGCATAAAAAAAAGTAGAATTGACATTTTTACTAGTTTCTAATCAAACTCCTGAAATGTTAGGCATGCATCTCCAACATTCATGAATCTGCTATATCACAACTTTACAAACTCAAAGGGAGGAAATAGGAGTCAGTACTCTCCTCGAACAACAGCGCAGAAGAAAAGTAACAGAGAAATATAAGAATATATAGATTTCAATCAGAAAGAATCTAGGTGTTATATTATGATGCATATTAAAACCTTCGATTCAGCAACTTCGCCAAAGGATGCATGCTCCTTGGCTACAGTAACCAACTCTGCATTTATCTGAGACTTCAATCCTGGAAGCACATTCCTAATATGTTGAACCAAAATCTGCAGATAAAAAGCAAGACAGCAAATGGATTATTTGAATTTTTATGAAATACAATATAGAATAATATTAGCACAAGTAACATAACAGACAGATTAATCAAGATTGCAAATGGATATGTATTTCTGAGGCAAAATTATGAAGCAGGGGCACAGTATGATTTTTAAATAGCAAAATGTTAATAGCACATGAGATCTACATGGCAAAGGGAAACAAACTTCGAAATCCATTATAAAATAGTCCTTATATATAAAAAAAAAACATAGTCAGTGCGTTCCTTTTGACTTAATTTTCAACAAAACTAAATACAATGCCACAAAATTTAAGATAGTAGAGAAATTACTTGATTCAACTTCTTGGCTAGCTGTGGGACACCACAACAATGAGAAAGACCATGATAAGCCTGCAGGAACCCTCATTCTTTCTTATGTTCTTAAAAATAAAACAATATAAATATAAAGATGCAAACAGAACATACAGGTTGATTGCGGAAGAAGTTTTCTTCAAATGCTAGTGCATCTTTGATACTGCGGTTCAGGTTTATATCCTGCACAATAAACTTAAAGTCAAATTGAACCTCAAATATATTGCACAGAACACATGGAAAAAAGATATTGATTAGGGAAAACAATAGGGAATGATGCTTTAAAAAGAATGAAGTGAAATAATTAACAAAAGTTCTTTCAAATGTATTTATATGGTAACTAGTGAAAGTATAGTCATCAAACCGTATTTAATTGAGCTACTTGATAAGAGACTACTTGATAACCCTGACTTTAATTGAGCTACAAACCTTTGAGAAATCACATCTAGGTTTGATAAAAAGATATAGGGTTTCTTAATAATGAACGTGATCCAATGATGTGTTTGAAGAAAATAAACTAACTAAAATGCAACAACATATTTCAGAATATGCATGATCACTATCACTGGGTCAACTCGAAGGGGAAAATATATATATTCATTATAAGCACAAAGATACCTGTTGACTACGGTTAACTACACCCACGTAACCAAGCCGAAGTGGTATTATATTTCCTAATAAAAAGTTGCGTGCATCAGTGCCTCTATCCATTATATCCAACTGCAGAAAAGGCAAACAATTAGCCTCAAACTGATAAACAACTCTTTTACAGTGTAGTCAGCACTCAAATATCCAAAACAGAACCTT
Source organism: Kaempferia galanga (assembly GCA_037974795.1). NCBI lineage: Eukaryota > Viridiplantae > Streptophyta > Magnoliopsida > Zingiberales > Zingiberaceae > Kaempferia > Kaempferia galanga. The sequence continues at coordinate 3,211 of JBBPFP010958677.1, read as the reverse complement.
AGTGATGACACCAATTGTTCGAGATCCTAACAAAAAGCAATCGACAGTAGTTAGTGATATGACGATTGGTTACTTTGAGAAATGTATTCCAAACATTCTCAAGTGATGATGGTAAGAGCCTTTACCATCTGGATCCGCAAGTCTGGCCATTTGAAGTGCATCAGAATTTGCCAAGTCAGCATTTGCAGGAGAAACTGCTAATATGATGCATGTCTTTTGCTTGATGTAAGAAAATATCATTGTTCTAATCCTTGCTTCGATGTCACTAGGTTGGTCGCCAACTGGTACTTTAGTAATTCCGGGCAAGTCCACGAGAGTAATATCCAGAACATTTGGAGAGAAAATCTTTAGGCGAATCTGCTTATCAGAAACACCCTTGTTCTCCCCAGCTTCCTTATCTGTTTCTGCCTGAAGTTAACAGTATATTAATTAAATAAAATTTCAAATTATTGAAAATACAGTGCCCAAAACTACAACTTCCCATGCCAAGGTGTGAAATTAAAATAAATAGATAAATGATTCAGAAGAAATATCATCAGGTGGTCAGTGAAGAAAGCATTTAGAAGACAGATAACAAAGTAAGTATCGTATCCGTTGACATATAAAACAAGTGGCAAGATGCTCCTAACACAAACACAAAATCAAACCATCTTATATTCAATAAACTTGAACCTGATTTTAATCAAGAACCTCTGCAACAATTTACAAATAGATGGGCTCTAAGCCTGTAAGAGATTTTAGTAAAAAACAGAAAGATAGCATCTTTCATCACAGTGGACATCATAATGTAGGGGCGCTTAACTGTTTGGAATGAATCATGAAAAGACGATTTTTCAAGTGGTAAAAATGAAACCGGGTAGCTTCTTGGGCGTAACGGGCAGGATAACAAATTCAAACAGCTTAAATCGTCAGAAAAACCATCTCCAACAGGAACTAGTAAAACCACCATGAACCCTTCGTCAGAACAATTTCTTTTCAGTTACTTAAAAAAATTCATACAGCATTACGCTAGTCAGCATTGAGAAGCAAGCACTACCAACCCAAAGAGCAAAAAAGGCTGGCAAATCGTGAATAAATAATAGAATAGAAAAAATGACAACCCGAAACTCACCAAAAAAAACCTAAAACAAAAACTCAAACCACCTGAATCTCCCGGCGAATCTCTCTGAAGTCAAAAAACCTCTTCCCAGGAATATGGAGGAACTCTCCCCACTCCTCCCCTCCTTCCGGGGAATCCGCTCGCCTCGGCCTGTGCACCAGCTGCAAGACCAGAGGGCGCCGCGTGCAAATATCTGACCCCCGCGGCAAGAAGTCCCGGCCAACCAGCGCTTCCAGGACGCTCGACTTGCCGCTGCTCTGGCTCCCCACCACCGCCACTTGGGGGAGATGAAGATCAGCGCTGGACGAGTTCCCGAGGTGGGCAATTATGTCATGCAGCCGGTTCACGATCGGGATCAAACTGTTCCCGATCGGCCCCGGGGACGACGCCTCTTGCGCGGCGCTCGCGGCCTCCGCCATACGGTCGTGCACCGGCAACCGGGATCGGGAGGGGTTTGGGGGCGGATCGAGGGAGGTTCTCCGAAAACCCTAGTCGGATTCAGCGGCGGCAGCAACCCTCGAGAGAGATCGAGCGGAGGAGAGAGGAGACAGGTCGAAGATCTCTTCGCAAAATGGGGCTCAGGAATTTAAAGTAGACGGAATGACAAAAAAAGACACAAAAATGATAATATTCAAACGATGCAGAACTATAAAAGAGCACCACCGCGAGGGTAATTTAGGAAAATAGGGGGCCGTCCGGGATTCGTGTTTTTGGGCTACGACGCTAATGTTGAGCCAAGGGTATGCGGTTTAATCTTGATTGTCCGATGACGGAGAGATAATATACGTGGACGATCGATCATGGGTTTGTATAGGCAAATTATGCGGAGTCGTCGATCATGGGTTTGTGCTGGCAAATTATGCGGAGTCGTCGATCATGGGTTTTGTAACCAAAAGGAGGACGGATACTCTGGTCCAGGGATCGCTGGTCCAGAGGATCCCGCCCGAACCAAAAGGGGTTCGGTTGACAAATAAAATGTGATTGATATTTTTTATTTTTAAATATTATTTTATATTTTAAAAAGTGAAATTTATCGCCTGTTTGATCATTTCTAGTGAATATATTTAAGGAGAAAATAAAGGTAATTTTTTTCAAAAAAATCCCCTTCATTACCTCATTCAATAATTTTAAAATAAGGACTCATAAATTAATATTTAAAATATTTTTATACTCTAAAATTATCTAGGTTATGTTATTTAATTTTATTTGTTTCACTCCCCACATCATAAGGAAATAATTAACTTAGAAATGTAAATTTTATTTTGAGATTGATAAAAAAATTTGAAAAATATTTTCTGAATATTACTCTTTGAAATAAAAATATTCGTGTTATGTGTTATGGTTACTCGCCCAGTCCACTCTTCTCCAGAGAACTTCGTGGATATCAAGAGCTCTATTGCCTGCCTCAATGACAAAGGTCGTCGAGGCTCCTTCTCACTCTCAAACAAGTGAGTTCAAACTCTATGTGCGCCCCCTCAAGTCTCCTGCCTCAATCTCAATTTTCTCCCTCTTCCCCTTGCTACGCAACTCTTGAATCCTAATTGAAGGAAGCTTTAGAAACTTTTCGATCTCCCTGTTGATTTTTTTATGAGAATTCAAATCATTCTATAGATTTTGGCATTAGATGTGCATGTATTTAGTTCCACATTGGTAAGCAAAGAGAGTTAGAAGGTCTTATATATCAAGTCTTGCTAGTCTTGCTTAGATGTGTTAAGAGGATCTATACGCATGCGCGGGTTGAGCCCGAAACAAGTGGTTTCGGGGGAATCGACCCGGAAATCCATTAACCGGGTGCAACGCACGCGTTTATTCACACACAGGGGGTGCAAATCCCCGGCTCGAGAGCTTCGCACGCGGCCTAGTTTGGTTTTGCCAAAATTCGATATCAGTTGACTGATGTCGAATAGAAGGGGCTTCCGTTGCGACGCCTCTTCGGGCAAAAGGGTGTTTCCCCGCCTATAAAAGGTTTTGTTTTTTCTACTTAGTTGGGTTTTACGAACGAGTGATTTTGGAGGTCCTGAGGCTTTGTTGATTGACGATCTGAGGTTGATTCCGTGGCGGTGTTCGTCTTGGAGTGCACCTACTAACACCGCGAGTGGTTGTCGGATCTTG
>JBBPFP010958569.1:0-14565 GCA_037974795.1 Kaempferia galanga | reverse complement strand
CCGTGCAGTAGACTAAGGCGAAAATCATGCCCCCAAAGGCCCAGGCGATGCCCTGGATGCCGACGGTGGCGCACCGGTTGGGGTTCTGGACGACGCCCATGACGGTGAGGATGGTGACGTACAGGAAGAGGAAGGTGGCCACGAACTCGGCGATGCCGGCCCTGTAGAAGGACCACGACTTGATCTCGCCGGGCTCGAACAGAGGCGCCGGCGGTGGCTCCTTGTAGTCCTTGTCCTGCGCCGCCGTACCGATCGGCTGCCTCTCCGAGAACTTGTTCGCCCCGAGCTTCACATCCTCCTCCTTCCCCTCCATCTTCTCTCTGAGAACACTCCCTTTTGCCCTCAGGAAAGCATGTGAAGGGCATTAAGAGGCCTGCTCTGCTTCTTTTATAGAGATGCCATCGTAATTTTACAGCATAGTCTCACTTGACAAAGTCAAGACTGAATTTTGATAGTTTTTACCAGCAGTTTGCCGGATTAGAGTGAAAGATCGATGATAATTGACTCTGTAAATGATGAACAGTATGGCAGGGACCATGGCGGGGGCAGGTGTGCAGGACACTCTTGTCCCTTGCCGTTTTCCACGCTGCCCTGGGCAGCCTTGCGCCACAACCTTTTCCCTTTGTTAGATTCCATTTGCTTTGTCCATTCAAAATTTTAATCACAATATCTTACCTCTTTAATTTGTCAACATAATTAAAATTTTATTAGGATTGAGGCAGAAATGATTGGTGAGAGGAATTGAACAAGAGGAAGAAATGAGAGGCCCAGGAGCTATGGACGGTGTGCTGTGTCACATCCGTCAACATTGCTCACTGTCCTTCCTCTAACGGCTAGTTCCTTCTACATCGTTCCGTGGAATTCAACTTTCCAGTATTAATTCACGTGGGTGATCGTCGGGTATGAACGATTGAGATGAAAATTAATAAATTTATTAAATAAAATAGAATGTCATATTTTTTTTACTAAATAAAATAATAAATTTATATATAAAAAAATTGTAATCGTTATCTCTCGGGTAGTGGGACGAGACGGATGATGATGAGGTGGGGACCGCATGAGCCTGGCACCATGTGGAGCGCAACTACCCCTCTGACCCACCGTCACTGCTGGCCACATGATGCCGCGGGCCCCGCCCTGACAGCGAGGCCTTTTTCGGATGAGTAGATCATCGCGGCGGGTCGCGTAGATTGGGATCGCGACGGGGACCCGGCCGACCGAACACGTGGCGCTGGATCCAATTAATTAATTGAATCCGATGGCTGAATAAATGATTAGGCCGAGACAGAATGGAACAATCATTAAGAGGATAAGGAGGAGGGAAACCACAAACGGATGTTGAATTTGATTTGCTTTTTAACGTTAATTTGATGTTATTATATTTTGATTGTCCTCCAATAAACAAGAGATTTGGTTGAGTCCTTTCGAAGAAATTAAAGAAAAAGCAGAAAAGTGAGTGGGGTTTCAATTTCACAAGGTGTGCCTTTACGTAACTCAGTTAGAGACTGCATTTTCACTTATATTTTCTGTTTGCCTGAGAATCTAAAGAATTTATGTACATCATCACACAGCTGTTTCCAGTTATCGGAACACAACATCGTGGATCCTGAAGACCTCAGCGTTTCTGACTGAGGGCTGATAGAATTTTGCTGCTGAGGGTGAGGGTGAGGCTGAGACAGGGTCACAGAAATTACAGTGGCTGCTGCTGAAGCCATTCTTGGATGGCCGAACGCAGTGCGTGATTCGGGATGAGCTCGCAGGTTGGAAGCTTCAAGTTTGTCATGGGTGACGTATCATGTCCGCCGTCGATCCAGCGTCGCATGGCTTCAGCTTCGTACGTGAAGCCATCTGCTGCTACGTGTGGATCTTTCATGACGTCCTGAAATGGTTCGTTGTATTTTCAGAAACAATAGAAACACTTTTTGCTCATTGATTATTAACTTAGCCAAGACTGAGAGGAATGAACACTGACCTGGGAGATGGGACAGATAAAGTAAGGAGGTGTGCGGTCGTTTTTGCTGAATGATCTCACTGACAGTGTTGCTGCAGATAACGAAGCAGACTTCATCAAGCGTTCAACAGTTTGCCAAACCTGCCCAGCTAGATCTGGTCGGCTCCTCCGACTCAGAGCACAGCATGTAAGGCCCAGACGTGCCAACTGGTTTGCATGCTGAAATGGCCAGTCTCCTGCAGATTTATCAACGATCACATGCAGCTTTTCATTGTCCACGTATTGCTCTACAACTCTGACAATGGCTACGGGAGGTTTTCCAGTCAAGAGCCGCAGGATTATAATTCCGAAAGAGTAGACATCAGATTGCGGCGTGAGCTCCCCAGTGGTAACATATTCAGGGTCCATGTATGCGAAGGTTCCTCTGGGATGAGTCGTATTGTGGGAGAGAGTGGAACAGGAACTAGATTGGTCGAGAAGACGGGAGATGCCAAAATCACCAATCTTACTCACGTAGTTGGCATCGAGAAGAATGTTATCAGGCTTAAGGTCACCGTGGACTATAGGATAGGGATTGCTTGAGTGAAGGAAGATCAGGGCACCGCATATCTCTGCAATGATGCGTGTTCGAAGCTGCCATGAGAGGGGTTCAAAATTATCTGCACAGGCAAGACGATCTTCAAGGCTTCCATTAGGAAGGAACTCGTACACGAGAGCTAAAGTTTCTGAGCAAGCACCTACAAGGGTAACGAGGTTTGGGTGCCTCACCCTACTTAGTATGGATACCTGATAGAACAGATATTAAATATGTAAGAATAAAAGAAATGTCTAACCACAAAAAAGGAAAAATATAATAGAACTATAAATTGGATAATCTAGTTCTTACTTCCTGATGAAACTCAGATCTGCCTTGCATACTTTGTGGATGCAACAGCTTTATAGCAACAGCTGTGTTTCGCAGGAAGCCTTTGTAGACACTTCCGAATCCTCCTTCCCCAATCTTCAATGAGTCACTAAAATCTTGGGTGGCTTTTTTAAGTTCTGAAGAGGAGAATTCCAAGCTGAAAGATCTGGAAATGTTGGCTGTCCGATCTTCCTTTTGAAGTAGCTCTTCCATATCTCTGACTGCCTTGTCATGTTCCTGCTGTAGTACATCATAATCTAACCGAAGAGAGCGGAGAAGTTCGTGTGCCTCTGACAGCTTCTTTTCATAATCCCTTGCAGCATGTTCAGCTTCGGAAATCTGGAGTTCCAACTTCAATTTCTGCTCGACTGTCATTTTAAGTTGTTCAGATATATCAGAATGCTGCTTTTTTAGTTTTTCAAATTGTAACTTTTCCGCTACAAGTGTTTCCTCAGTTTCTTTCCTGAGTCTTGCTTCCTTGGCATACTTGTGCTCTGATGCTTTGGCCTAAATGAAACTTTTGTCAATACACTGAATTGAGAAGATAAAGTTTAGATAGACAGTTCTTTTGCTCTGCACAGGCACCAGAAACCTTCGTTTCAGTTAACCACTATCGTACTACTTATCATAACACTTGATTTCATTAGCATGAACATGGATAAAGAAAAGAAACCTTTTGGAGGGCCAAAAGTGCATCCATTTCTGCTTTTTGGCGCTTGCAATACGCTTCATATGCCTCACTTTTTAGCTTCTCGGCTTCCTTTAGAGCTTCTTGAAACTTATTGTAGATGTCTCCATCTAACCCTTGATCTTCCTGTAAAATAGCATGTAGTATTGTCAAAGGAGCCTTCTTTTGTTCAAAATAATGCCATTAGACTGTTCACAAACTTGTTAGACGACAACAATACTTTATTTGTTGATTTTTCCTTGAGCAAAATTTGTCATGTGACCTACCAGATCATGATTTGGAGGTGAAAAGGTATGTTCCTTCTCAGGCTCATTGATTGAAGGCGAGATTAGTGATCCGGCTTCACTCTCTTGGTAATTTGCCACTGATACCAAACAAGAGTTAATGATGTCTTCGAAATTAACAGATGGACTAGAACTGCGAGAACTCCTTGAAATTCCTTCCCATGGATCGTTGGAAGAAGATCCAACACTTCTATTATGAGGAATCCTAACAGGCAATGTGGGTGGCAATGCCGCTGCATTTCTGTCGCCATAAGAGCTAAAAGATGTTTGTCTGGACAAATCTTCTGTAGTGCTTACATACGAATTAAAGGACTCATTTTGCCTTAAGAATACATTTGGTACCCTTGACTGCTCACTTAGGCTGGCCATGGAGGTTTGTCTTGAGGATAAACTTGGTGTTTGGCTGACCATGGAGCTTTGACTAGGCATAGGTGTCGTCCAAGATGCATATGGAGTAGATTCCCTGTCAAACAAAGTGTAAATTTATATATGTTTATAAGATAAATATTATGGCTTAAGAAGGTCCTTCGACAAAGAGCTTAAGTAGAATGGACAACGAGACAAGTTGGAGAAGATGAATGTGTTTCTGTCTAAAGTTTAGTGTTACTATAAACTCATAATAGAAAGCATTCAGAGGTCAACTGATTGATAATGACTTTATATGAAAGATAAACATGATTATTTTACAATATTAGTATCTAATCCTAGAAAACGATGGGAGATTAATAAAGAAGACGACTACAACAACAAACATTTCTATATACATTAAAAAAGTTGATACGGTGTGGTTTCCTTTCTCATTGTTAAGCAAACTCAAACCTGGTGTAGATCAGGTGTCCCTTGCAAATGAAGTATATTTTGCACAATGGATTGGCTTGTTCTTTTACATTGATTGCGGTCTTGGACTTAACGTCTTTCATTTTCCTGTGAAGTAAATGAATCAGCCAAGGAACTTAACCTCTTTCATTTTCATGTAAATTAAAAATACTGTGTCACAAGAAAAGAATACACTTACTTTTTTTTTTTTTTTTGGATGAAAAAGAATACACTTACTTGCCTTGTGCAGAGAGAGAGAGAGAGAGAGAGGAAAACACATCTGTCTTTTTTCTTTCTATATCACTTTTGATTTAGTACAATTACAAATGAAGAATGTCACAAGACTAATAATTTTGAATTGATCTGTGATTTAGTACCACTATGTGTGCTTTTAGATACCCTTTTTGTTTGTTTGTTTTTGAATTCATGCAAAAACAACTGATAACTGTAATCCAAATTATATTTTGTGTGATAATGAAAGTAGTGGAAGAAATTGATTACTGTCTGTGAAACCTTAGTGGATTAGTACAAGTAGCTCACTATGGCTTCTACTTCAATAGGTTGACTAATTTTGAACTACAAGTATTTTATCACTAAATCTAGGAAATATATCATATGCTTTGAAAGGCTTTATCATTTTTATAAACATCCAAAATACTAAAATGGTAAAGACTATGATTATCAGTTCTTACCTAGAATAGTGCTTATCAGCTGCTGCTCCCATCACAAGTTTGGTGATACGATGTCTCTCAATGAGCTCGACTAGCCCATTTCCAATACCATCCATCTCAATCACCACCTTTTCCACTTTTACCTGAAAAAAAAATATATACCAGATTACAAACAAATCCAAATTAACAAAATAAAATTCAGTAGGGGGATTTTGTTCCTCTATCGATGTGCATGTGATGATATTATCAAAGAGGAACCATCATAAAAATGCAAAACATGAAATACCTTCATTTGTGAGCATAAAGTGATGTATTCATTCAAACTCTTGTTCATTTTATCTCTTTCCAACATCCTGTAAGCATCGACTTGCCGTGTTGTTAGAGAGCTTGTAGGAAACTTGCCTCCCACTGAAACCAATTACAAGAAATCAAATTGATTATGCTGAAATTTCATATATGAGAGAACCAGTATAACAATATTAACTTTTATTGCAAGGCAAGAGCAATTCTTACGATAAAATGCAAAAAAGAAAAACCTTTTTTTGAGCCATGAAGTTATTAAAAATGACTGCCCATCCAATAATTATAGTTACTATAAATGCAGAAGGCAAATCTGTACAGGTTAAGCCTAATGATTGCCCACCACATGACTGAGGGTGCCATGTGGTGCCAACTAGTGTCCATAACATTCTCTTTATGTCAACCTGGTTGACCGCACACGTCAACTTTGTTGGAGAACATGTGCCATCAATCTAATGAACCTTAAGATAGGTGAATTATCTTGACTCTCATCACTTACCATGGCAAGGAGGAGTCTAATTGGATCAACCAAAACTATGATCAATTCAAGAACTGCGGAAAAGAATCATTGTAAAGGTAGACTTGTTCTACTGTACTGGATGCTCACTATGAGGATTAACTTGACTGAAGAGGAAAACGAGTAGAAATAGCAAGAAAAAGAATCCATTGTTTTTTTAAAGTCTGTCAGCAAAAAATCTACCAGTTTCTACTAATAAATAAATCATGGTTCGAAAGAAAATACGCCAGGCTATCTAATACTGCTTATCAGGTGATGCGAAAGTTTAAAGCTACTAATATTCTTTTGGCTACAATGACTCAACATACCAATCAGCAAGCGAGCTCAAGACAAAGAATTGCCCAAAAGTCAAGGTAACCCTAGAAAAAAATGACGTTTTTCGCTTAATCGTTGAGAAAGAGAAGTTTAATTCGTACACATGGGAATCAGCTTCGCCGGCACAAGAACGTGGACAAGGACAATGGTCTGGTCCCTGGTGGTGTTCTGAATCGCCCAGAACAGAGTGGCCTTCCCGGCCTTCAATTCCGCCGCCACCGCGACGTAGAGTTTCTCCTCCACCGCCACAGGAGGCGGCGGTGCCGCCGCCTCCTCCTCGATCTCCGTCAAGCCACTGCTCACCGTCGAGCTGACGCTCCCGAAGCTGCCTATACTCCCTCTCCTGCTCGCCATGACCACTCCGCTAGGTACAATAAAAGCTACCTCCTTTTTGCATCTTTTGGGACCAGGAATCAACGAATCGACCCAAAAAAGGGACCTTTTTCCAGGGGTGCAGCAGTAGAACGAGAGAAGCTACCTCGAATCTCCACGACAATGGCTGGGAATGGGTGAAGATTGTTCGAGTGGGCTTCCTTACGATATAGACGGCGAACGAAAGCCTCGACGACCCAGCACAAGTCTAACTGGACGACGACAAACAAATGGCGAAGGAACCACTAATTTAATTTTCAGGGATTCAATGAACCGCGCACAGTTTTTGCAAAATATTGAAAAATCCAGTAGACTATCTAAAAATAATAAATAAATAGATAAATAAAACGTGTATTTCACATTCATTTCATATTTACCCACGACAGATTTGGAGTATTTCTGAGTGAGTTTTCATTCAAATTCGATGATGACCTTAGAATATTATAATGATTTTTTTCGAAGGTCGACCAACGACAGATTGACCAAAGAGCATGCGTTGACCAATAAGCCCGCGTTGACATCCAAATTAATTATATATCGACAACTTCCCACTTGCATTGCTCGTTCATAGCGTGGCCAAGTTGAAAGGAAAGAATACGTAGAATAAATAAGCAACAACCATTTTCGAATAGATTTATAGATGACAGAATAGCTATTTGTTATGGATTAAATACATCAATGTAGTCTAAATTGACACATTGAACCTATTCAAAATATACAATAGCTATAAGTAAAGCAACTAGCAGGTCCATTCCGACTGACCAGACAATCCTACAAATATAGGGCACATTCTTCAGGTTTGTTTAGGTTGGAAGAAATTTCATAGTTTTAAATAATATGTACAAAGAAAGTAATTCCAAGCCAAAAGTTATCCAAACCAAGTGCTTGAACATGTATTTAATCCTTAAAAAAATCTTATAGGAAATGAAAGAACTATTTCAGAATCACCTCATGCTACAGTTCGTAGCTTTAATGTCATGAGCACACCTGATGATCTTTCTTGATGGACAAAAGTGTTCTTTCACAACATGCTTTAACTGTCTTAATAATCACAAATTTGCAGCTTTTTCAATTGTACAGCTAGTTCACCAGCAACCCTTCAGTGACTCTCCGGTAATCTGTGACAAGTAACAACAAGAGGCAAATAAGAAAGAGTGTAGATGATAAAATTGCTTCGTGGAGCTATTTGGAGATGCAAGCTAGCAAATATTTTGAGATGCTTTTAATATCATCTACTTCAGGTCAAAGAACATTTTCTACTTTTGAAATGCAAATGCCCATACCCAGTCTTAGTGGAGAGATCTTCCGATTACCAAGGCATCTAAATGCAAATTCTTTTGTTCTTACCTCCATGGGAATTCACTTGTGTCTATTCCAGCTTGGTGCAGCTCATCAACATACTGCAATGCTTCTCTGCAATCTTCCCTATCATCTAAAAATTCCTTCTTGTCGCCTACGATTTGATATGTCTCATGGCCTTTGCCAGTAACAACCTGAATTGACTAGCATCCTCAAGGATGTGGTGTGTGCAAAATGACAGAAAGATAACTAAACTATATAAAAAGTAAATACAGAACAGGACATATATATTTAGATCTATCTAGATGATGCCAAATAGTTGGGACTAACAAAGTTCGATTGCAGGAATGATTAAATGATGGTAGTTTACTTTACCTCATTTAAATAGTAATTCAGCAGAACAATTAATATATATTTGTACTTCACAAAAGTTATACACAGATGTACTAATCTTCATTACTGCATTTCATCATCGATTATTTCATAGATATATCAAACGCAATATATATAGTTGGAGTTGATAAAAAAAAAAGAAAACTGAATACTACTATTACTAATGATATAACTAATGGAATAACCATATAACCGGCCCAAACAAATGTAACATAGCCTGATGTGATTGTTTTGGTACTAATCTGATTCATAACACATTGACTAACTAAAATTTAATTGCACAAAATACTGAACTAGACCCTTTCAAGTTTTCAGGAAAGCCAGGTATTGAATTGGCATTAAAAGAAGCACACTAGAAGCAGTTTATTACTGCATTCTTCTTCATTTGTTAACCTTATTACTTCCCACCCAATCCAGCCAGGCAATTTATCATCATGAGTCATGGTAGATGAAGCAAATTATTCTTTACCAGTTACCACTAGGCAATATAGAAAAAATACAAACAAAAAAAAGGTACAAAAATAAGTAGTGAATACGTAAAAGGACTGCTGTGAACTTACAACTACATCACCTTCCTCGCCCATTGCTACAGCACAGCGCACAGCAACTCTTCTGATGTCGTGTAAGAAAAGCCTATGGCCATTTGGCAAGGGTGGATAGTAATCATTTTCACCATATTTCAAATAATCTTGCATAGTCCACCCAACACCAGCCAACATGTCATCCAAGATGTCCACTAGATAAATGAAAAAAAAAAGAAAAATCCATCTCAATATTACAGGAAAGTGACGCAAACCATAATTCAAAGAGCTTCAACGACAAAGGATATAAACAAGGTTGGCAGAAAGATCATAAGCTTAGACTGAGGAGAGTACACACATGGATCTTCATTTCTCGGATTGTCAGATGTCAACATAACCACTTCACTTTTGTCAGTTGCAATCTTTGTCATCAGAGGTCTCTTGCCTCTCTCTCGCTCACCTTCACATCCAATGACTGTATAAAGAACATTTGCGGTGAGAAAGGTTTCTGCTACCAAAGATATATTCTTCTATTTAGAATAGTAGGCCCTAGGCTTGGCACAGATGGTAAATGCATGATAGTTTGCCTGTAGTAGGCAGGGTTTGAGTCCCAGGGAATGTATCGCCTGCGTCCCGCCATGCACTTAACACTTGTGCTCCTGATGAACTTACTTCCATCCACATAGTGGGGGGTCGTCAATGTGGCAGTTCCATATTTTTTTCTATTTAGAATAGTAGATTTAGTAAGCCAGATTGTAGTCTATCCAATCTTGATTCTGTGCTAAGAAGATCACTTTAGCTATTGCGGCCTACAATAGAAACTAGATTACTTTCAAAAGGTCAATAAATTTCAAGCCGTAATCTTCACTTATCTGGCAAAGCATTAAAAATCAAGGTATTAAGTAATAGTTCAGGCAGTATGATGTGTAAACTTCAAGGAAATTATGGTCAAAATAAAAATAAAAACTGGTTGAATGAGAACTGAAGATAAAAGAGAATAAGAAGCAAAAGATATTTATGTACATGGAAAAGGAAAATAGCATACCAGTAATAATTCTACGAGGGCCAAGCTCTCTAACAGCATCCAAAAGTCTAGACAGAGCCTCAGGTGTCTTTGCATGGTCTACAACTACCCCAAATGCTTGCTCCTCGTCTATAAGCTCACACCTACCAGGAACTGCATCAACTTCCTCAATTCCCCTCACAATGTCCTCCAATGGTGCTCCTACCGCTATTCCAACTGAAACTGCTGCAAGAATGTTATAGATGTTGTGCCTCCCCAGTAAGCCAGAAGAGATCTCCAATATTCCATTGGGTGTTTGCACCAACACCTGCGTCTCAAACAACGAAAGCTCAAACTTTAAAGTGTGAACATCAGCATTCTTATTCTCCAAGGAGTAAGTCACAAAAGGAACTTCTGGATTCCCCTGTGCAACAAAATAAGGAGCATTTGGGTCATCGATGTTCACAACTTTCCGATGCCTCTCAGGGTCAACCATCATTGCAAACAATTTTCCTTGAGCATTCCTATACTCTTCCTCGCTCCCAACAAATTCAGGGTGTTCACTTGTCAAATTTGTAAAGACTGCAATATCAAAGTCAATCTCATCATACCTTTTAACAGCCAAACCGTCAGCGGGAACCTCCATAACAACTGCCTCAGTCCCGTTGTGCACCATCTTTGCCATCATTTTCTGTGTCACTACCGCATCAGTTAGTGCGTTCGGATCATCCAATCTGTTCTCACCATGAACATAACACCCAAGTGTGCCTAACATCCCCGTCCTCAATCCCATAGCATCATACATTGCCTTAATCAAGTGAGAAGTCGTGGCTTTACCGTGTGTTCCCCCGACCCCAATGACAGACATGCTATTCGAAGGCTGCCTGTAAAATGAGGCAGCAAGGATGCGAAGCACTGTGTTGGCGTCCTCCACGATGACCAGAGCTTTACATCCTAAGGTCTCTTCAATGTTTATCTCCTCATCAGCAACCAATGCTACTGCTCCTCGTTTATCAGCCTCAGTGAGGTAGTCATGCCCGTCCATCTTGGAACTATTGCAGCACACGAAGAGATCGCCCACAGTAACTTCCTTTGGATCGTGTTGTATCCCAGAGATTGAGATATCCAAATCGCCGTAGACGGAAACCGGCACTACTGGACTCTCATCCAGGAGCTCCGCAAGGGTCATCTTGAACTTGGGTTCCAAAATTCGGGCAGGAGTTCTCCCGAAGGCATCCACATCAAGATCAAACAAGGCCTCCGAGGCTGCCCCATTGGATCCTTGTTCAGCAACCTCACCGTCGGGAGAATCGAAAGGGTTTTCCTCATCGGATCGATCCTCCTCGTCGTCCGAGATGATAGTGAGGCCTTGGAGCTCTTCGATCTCCTCGAGGTCGACGACCTCCTCGGGAGCAAGCTGTTCGATGCCCTCAAGGACCTCGTCCGAAGGCGGCGGCGACTGATTTTTCGCGGGATTCGGCGGCAAAAGTCCCTGCTTGACGAACTCCTGGCGCTTGAGGGCGATGGCTCGATCAATGTCGCCAAAGAGATCGTCTCCGGAGGAAGAGGAGTCTCCGGGAAGAAGGGGCGGGTCCTCCTCGTCGGCAAGCGCCTGGAGAAAAACTGGCAGGTCCTTCTTAAACTGCTCGTCCTGGCGGCGGCGGGCGCGGGAGACCTGACGCTCGAACTGGCTGAAGCGGGAGACCCCATGGGAGGAGTCTTCGGGTACCTCCGGGGGGTCGATGTCGGAGGGCGAAGGATCGAACTGGTCCGCACTGCGGGAGGCAGCGATGGGGCGGAGAGCGCGGAAGGAGCGGCGGCGGAGGAAGGAGAGGAGGGGGAGCGAGGGTTTCGAGGAGGCCGAGGAAGAGGGGAAGGAGGAGAAGAGCGAAACGGCTGGGAAGAGCAAAGCCATGGCCTTAGGAGGAATCGGGAGATAGCGAGACGGGTAAAAAGGTTTAGGATTAGGCGACGACGGAGGAAGATGACGCCGGTAAAATCCGATCCGATTCGAGAGAAGAATCCGAGTCCGGTTAAAGTCAAACGGACTCTCATATTCCTCACTATTCCATATAATGACAAAAAAACTAACAAAATAAAATATTCGGAATTTTTTAATGTTTTTTTAATAAATATAAGTGCAAACCAATTAAATCAAACAGGCAGTTAGATCCGTTATAGATTAGGCGGGCCTTTTAATCTTGATTTAGCCATTTAACCAGCAATATAATTAAAATCTTCGAATCTAGTTAATGTTAACTAGATTTAGCCATAATTTACCTTGATTAAAAGGTGACAGAATACAGATTCGAGTTCGACAGCCACAGAATGGCAACACAGCCCTCTCTTTCGAAGAACTAAAGTCTAATCTTTTTGATAAATTTTTTCCCATCGCTTTCCTTCGATCTCACTCCACCTCCGAATCCTCATGCCATGCCGGAGCTCAAGGCAATCTCTCGCTCCGCCTCCTCCCGCCACATGAAGTTGCTCTCCCGGCGTGCTCAGCCCGGGCGCCACCAGCTTGAGTACCAAAAATGGCTTCTTTGGACGGTTCTCAGTGTTTTCCTATTCGTGTCCACCACAACCTCCTCCTCCTCCTCCTCCTCCACCTCCTCCGCCTCCACCTCCGCGGCTGCCGACGCATCCGCCTCGCTCCAGCCGCTGCCGCTCAGAACCACCCTCTCTCTCAATAATGCGCCTCGAGAACTCGGCGAAGCCCGCCGAATTTCATCCTTCTCGCCTTCCCTGAAGATTTACGTGTACGAGCTGCCGCCGAGCTTTAACCGTGGCTGGCTGATGTCCAACGCGAGATGCGGTAGCCACCTGTTCGCGGCGGAGGTAGCGGTGCACGAGGCGCTGGTGGATTTCGCCGGCCGGGTGTTGGATCCGAACGAGGCCGACCTCTTCTTCGTCCCCGTGTACGTCTCCTGCAATTTCAGCACCCCCACCGGCCTCCCTTCGCTCCACCACGCTCGTCCCCTTCTCGCCGCCGCTGTCAGCTTCCTCTCAACCGAGTTTCCCTTCTGGAACCGCTCCCGCGGCCGCGACCACTTCTTCGTCGCCTCTCATGACTTCGGCGCCTGCTTCCACGCCATGGTGATTCCTCTGATCTCCCCCCTGATCTACCTTAGCTATTCAAAATTGATAATTTTACCGTGAAAACCATCAAAGTTCGATTTTTTTTTTCTGGAAAATGAAGAAAACCAAAATGGACACAGGAAGATGCGGCAATTGCGGATGGAATACCGGATTTCATGCAGGAATCGATCATCCTGCAAACCTTCGGCGTGAATTCGCCGCACCCTTGCCAGCGAGCAGAGCACGTTTTGATTCCGCCGTACGTCAAGCCGGATATCGAAGAGCAGTGGCCGGCGCCGGAGAAGACGAAGCGCGACATCTTTGCGTTCTTCCGCGGTAAGATGGAAGTCCACCCTAAGAACATCAGCGGCCGCTTCTACAGCAAGTAAGCCTCCCGAAGACAAGATTGGGACGGGGTTTCGTTGGGTTATTTCATCGAACATGTTGCGGGTTACTTGTGCAGGAGAGTGCGGACGGAGATATGGCGGCGGTACGCCGGGAATCGGAAGTTTTATCTGCGGCGAAAGCGGTTCGACGGGTACCGAACGGAGATGGCGCGATCGGTGTTCTGCTTGTGCCCGCGGGGGTGGGCGCCTTGGAGCCCACGGCTGGTGGAGGCGGTGGCGCTCGGCTGCGTGCCGGTGGTCATCGCGGACGGCATTCGACTGCCGTTCCCGGAGGCCGTGCGGTGGTCGGAGATCTCTCTGTCCCTGGCGGAGGCCGACATAGGGAGGCTGGAGGAGCTGCTGAACCACGTGGCAGCCACCAACCTGTCGACGATCCAGCGCAACATGTGGGACCCGGCGTTGCGGCGAGCTCTGCTGTTCCGCCATCCGATGGCGGAGGGCGATGCGACATGGCACGCGCTGCGATCGCTCGAGGGGAAGCTCGACCGCTCGTGGCGGCGGCGGCGGCAGGCGGCGTCGCTTCCGCAATCGCCAAGTTAGGTGCTAGAGATGGAGATGACCGGCGGTGGAAAACAGCTGCCCGTTACAATATGGCTTAGCTGTCAACTCGTGATTCGAGGAAAGTGTATCCATTACGATTCGGCGTTTATAATGTCAGTTGACGTGGAGTTGCTCCTTAAGTGAAAGAAAGGAAATTCGATTAAAAGTTCCCGGTTCAGAATTGTATATCTGACGAATGATTAATTATTTTCAATTTATTTGTTTAAAAAAAAATGCAAATTAATGGCGTAGTTAGGGCGGTAAATGAACTAAAATTAATGGCGTATTTAGGGTGTTAAAAGAACTAACGGGGTGCTTGGTAGACGGGTTTAGGAGGCTGGAATGGGAATGAAATTTGTTCCATTCCCATTCTTGATGCTTGGTAGATGGGAATCAGGACCCAGATATGGTTTTGATACCCTTAATTTCATAACCCAACCCCCTAAAAGTTATCACTAAACTCATTCCCCCCTCAATCAAACCATTACCATTTCTATTACCAAATA
>JBBPFP010958462.1:0-14565 GCA_037974795.1 Kaempferia galanga | reverse complement strand
TCTTTAGCTTTTAATGATTAACTTTCTGGTTTGCAGCTGGTTGGGAATGCTTCCAGGGACATGGGCTTATGTTAGTGCAGGTGCATTTGGGCGAGCTGTAATTGTGAGTTTCTCTGAGTTATGAAGTTTTGCAGCTAGAACTTCTTTGATGTGCATGTTTCATATGATCATATATTTTTGCATACTCTGCTTTACATTGTTCATCATTTCCCCCCTTACTGTATGCTTGCTTCTCCAATTTTTTTCATAGGGTATCCCTTCTAAACAATGTTGTAACCTCTAGCCATGACATGTTGAAAATTGAGTTACTTGCACAAAGAATTTTTTCTAGAAACACAATAGAGCATTGTGATCTTGGCAGCAATATGATTGCAAGTCAAGATTGTAATTTTAACATTTCCTTTCTCTTCTCTTTCTGGATGATTATAGTCACATGAGGTACTGAGGAATTAGGAGTCTCCACTATCTCCAGGACTCATAAATAAAGACACAAGCATTAACATCCATTAACAAAGAAGCTAGCTTGGTTACTTCATAGTTATAATGATACCTTACCTGGTAAGCGCGAATGGTTTGCATGTGGAACAGGAGGGTCTAGTTTTGCTGAGGAACTTGGAAGTGTGCAAACCTTAAGACAACCTGTTTCGTGGCTATATTCACTTCAATTAAAATAATTAAGAGAACCTGTTTCATGTCTATATTCACTTCAATTAAAATAATAATACTTGATCAAGGACTCTTATTTATATTGCTAAGTTTCATAACAATTAACATTTAGCCATATCCATCCATCGTCACTGCCTTGAAATTTTACTTTCTTGGCCTTGTTTACTTGAGGATAAATGCTGTTGATTTTTGCGTGGACTTTGTCACCATATAATAGGCTTTCAAAGAGCTTAGCTTAATTATTTCTTGTCATTACAGCAAGAGGAGTCAGATGTGGGGTTACCAGGAGGGAATGGTCAGTTACTGACTCTTGGTTTAGGGCTGTTATTCACAGCCATTGCTGCAGCTTATGTTACTCGTCTTGCAAAGGTAACAACAGTCTACTGCATACTTTAGTATTTATTACCTAATCTTTTGATAACTTCAAGCAATATTTTTCTAAGTATGTGCATTACTTGTTCTTTTCTTTGCTTCTAATTTTCGAAGATAGTAGGATCTAAATGTGATTGGACATGCATTTATATCTGGAGTTACATTCCTCGTGCAAGTACACAAATTAATACATGGGAAGAAAATAACTAAAGTGAAAATGTAGCACTTCCACCCCCTTCTTGGACATGGATTACAGATTGCTAAGAGCAGAGGAGCTTCTAGCCCACACACACACACTTTTTTCCAACTAACAAATACTCCTAAAATTTACCTTGAGATCAGTATCAACCCTTTGAAACTTACTAGTTAGATCGTTCGTGTGCATCTTGATGCTGATACAATAGAGATACCTTAACGAACTATGCCAACCATTTTGCATTTGAGACGTGTATTCTTCATATCCTCTTTGTTCTTTGGATGATAGGAAATTGAATTTTTTCCATCGTTTGTTGCAGGATGCAGTAAAAGATATCGAATAGGGTAGCTATTTGTGGGGCACAAATTTATAGCAAATGGTAGGCCCCGAGACTGATTGCGTTTGCATGTTTTAGCGCATGTATATACGTGCATCTCTCACTGCATGTTATACGATGTAATATATAATTTTTTTTCAATGCGAAGAATCCAATTGTATGTTCTCCATTCGTGAAGGCCTTTGATATGATCTCTATCTTAAGAACAGTATCATATGACTAAATGGAAAATGTACAAACTATATGGATGTGCATGGATGATTAAAATAGGTCAATATAAATATAGGGTAGAGGAGTCTGTTGGAAACCAAAACCTGAAGGATATATTTTAGTCCTAGAAGGATATTTGCATGGAGCTGGATTCGAACAAGAGACTGTCAAACAAGTTTTAGATTGGGAAAACATTAATTTAGGTTCGAATACAAGATCCTCTACAAGGAGACAAATATGTCACATATTTATACACGGTTGCATAGACTTCTATTAGGTCATGTAGCTAAGTTACTACAAGGTCCCCCCCTAAAACAGGAGGCGCGCATGACAGATGATGTTTACTTGAAGTCACCCTCTTGCATCTCCGTTCAAGTGGCTCTCCGACGTTCAGGTTATCGCCATTTTGGTGTCTCTGGTCTCCTGTTTGGAAGAAAGAAATGATGGCAGAGTCAAAAGCATGACCGAGAGAATTTATTTGTCCTGATGTAGGAATTTGAATTAGCACAAGAGATGGTGAACCTTGTCTTTCTCCCGTCGATGGATAGATTATCGACCATCCTTGATTGCCTCCCTCCCTGAGACAAATGCGTCTGTTGAGTGATGAGTGGCTGCAAATTTAGAGAAGGTTAGTAGATCGACAGGGCAAAAGGCAGAGGAAAAGTTTGGCCCACGAACGAATGGTTCGGCTCCAACTGGTGTGGATCCAAGCAATCTCATTGAGAGCTAGGCACTTCAGAAGAAAAATCAAAGGGGAAGCTAGAAATCACATGATTAAACGCATGAAAAGTGAATGAAATGCATGCAGCTGCTCACCTACATTTTTTCTCCATGGAAGGTATGAAAATACTTTTACGAGGCACAACAAGCATGACATTAAAATTTTCTAAACAATACAAGTCTTAACCTTCTCAGTTGCTGTCAGATTCCTAGATACCATAGGAGCTATCTTAGCATCGATTTGTTGAAATTGCCCGTCTTTGGCATTTCCCTGATTGAAATTCAATGAGATTAATCAGAGAAAATGAATAAGTACAAGAAAGTGCAAACTTTCAGAGAGGAATATATTATGAGAAAAAATTGTTTATTGTTTCATGTGCATGAAATAAGTACGTGGGAATGATAAAATTGTATTGCAATCTGATTCAAGAGATGTATAACACATGTATATAGGATCCAATATGAAATCCTAACCTAAACAACTAATGTGGAACTAAATCCATTGGACTAATAATGCACAGATCTAAAACTCTTAACACCCTCCTTCAAGACTGAGCATAAGATCAATTCTCACCAAATGAAACAATGAAAACATAAGCATGAGAAAGAAAACATAAAATCTGCATGCAAGGGAAACCAAATTTTGACTAGTACAAAAGTTTCAATTCCTTGATTTTAAACCAGCCATCATAAGCAGAGAGAGACTAATGTGTGTGTGTGTGAGAGAGAGAGAGAGAGATCTTAGGAATCACTCTTAAGACTTTCCATGAGGTGACACTTGCAACAACATGAAACATATAGAAGAAAAAAAGGGAGAAGGAAATCACTTGACAAGGGTCTTATGGTCAACACAGTGCACCAACAACATGCAAAGATAGCATAGAAGAGGAAGGAATAGGAATAGGAAGAACCAAGAGGATAAGGAAAAGAAGAAGAGGGAGAAGAAAGAGATCTGCACTGCTAGATCTGGATATTAGAGAGAGGAAGAAGTAGATCAAGCTGTATCTGGACCTTCATTGGCTAGATATGAAGGGAATCCAATAATTGGGTATCTATGAGTACCAGAACTATTTAAGTCAGATATGATTTGCCTTGTTATCCTTAATAATCGAGTTTGGATCAGGTTTACAGTTCCTTAAAATAAAAGGTATCAATCAGTTTGAGTACCCATTTATCGTTCAAAGTATTTAATTGGTTTCAAATAGTAGATAGCAATCGAGTTGGTATAGGAGATATTTAATCAAGATTGGATTTGGATAGCATCCAAAAATGTGGGTATTAAACCCATTACTATCCCTACTTATTCATCAAATTGGTGCAATTTGAGACAACATACCCAATTTACATAAAATGATACCTCTTTTTGTTTAGCTCCTTTGGTAGTTTGAATCTGGGTCTCAACTCTGACACAAGTTGTAAGCTTGGTCCGAGAAGGAAGGTTAACTGACCTGAAAAATTCAAATAAAAAGATGCACTCAGATTCTAAAGTGTAATTAATTCGTAAAATAATAACAATGACAATTTAAGACCATATTAAACCTTGCTAACAGCACTAAAAGAACAATTACATAAGTAAACAAAATCAGACAGATATGAATTTATACAGTTAGAATCCTAAACAAGCATCACCTCGACTTGGGTGGTGCAACAAATGCCTGAGTTCGCTTCAAGCTATTAGAATGACTATCAACTGCCACGGGAATACTTCTTACTCCTTTTTTGTCCCTAAAGTTCACAGGGAAAGATTAAGAAACAATATTTGGAAGACGTCAGCTTACTGCAAAGCTGTCAATAATATGGTTTTTACCTTTTAACTTCTTGTCTTCTCTTTGTCAATCCATTTGTTGCAACATCTTTGTTCATAGTGACCTGTAAAAATGGATGAGAACAGAAAGATGAAACAGTATGCAAAAAAAAAGTTATTAAAAAGTTCTAGTCTAGAGGGAAATTAAACAAAATATAAATGGCTCACGTGTCAAACTATTACCATACGAGCAATATATAAATGTTATAAGTACTTTTTGATAAATTTTTATGCACAAAGAACAAATGGTTCAGCATCATTTTTCTTAAGGAAATTACTAAAAATAATCAGCATCTGCAAAAAAATTGATAAGACGAACTAGCTACGGCTATTTTAAATGAACACCATATTTAGTAGTACTTTAAAACTAATTAATTCACCTGTGCACTTGAACTATCCTTAGGATGACTTGGCTTAGATGCATGCATGTTTGAGCTCCCAGAAGTCAGCTTTTCTGTACTTCCTCTTTTGCTTGCTCTTCTTTCCATTACAAGAGTAAACAAGCCTGGGGTATTTAAAATAGTGTGTGTTTCTATATGTGGTCTACTTGAAGCGACCAAGGTAGGTTTAGTAGAGCTTTTGACTGTACAAGTTGGTGCCCTGATCGGAGTTTGACTGGCCATCTTTGATGTCGTTCTTACTCCCTTTGATGGCTGAACCACATTCACCTTAGTTTCTCCTCTGATGTTTCTACCTGAAGCAAGGTCCTGAGCGCACGCAAAAAAAGATTGGTTGTCTTAGTTATGTAAGATAAAATAGAGGTTTTAATTTTTTAGACATTAATTTATATATATATATATTTATTTTTGATAGTTGCATGTTAACTATCAAGAGTTGCATTTTGGTTCGAAGGACACACATCTTATCAGCTACCTTTAATAGGTAAATCTTTATAACAGTATTAGTCAATAAAGGTCTCGCTCAGAAATGTTTCAGCAAAGGTGCCTAGCATTCAATAGTAATATATAACACATGCAATTAAATCAACAAGAGGACTCGAGATTAAGGATCAGTCACAACCTTCTTAAGTTTTTTTGAGCCTCTTCAGCAACAATTCAAGAAAAAATGTTTCTCTTTTGACATGGGGGAAAAAATGGTCAAAGGCAAGTGCTGCAATACCTTAACGTAGGAAATTGATTTATAATCCAGAGATTTGCCAATTGATTGTGACTGATGAAAGTTTGATTTGCTTGTATCTAGTGTTGTCCCTTGTGCAACTGTTCTGGGCTTCAGATCTAATACCTTGTCCTGTGGTTTCTGCATGACCTCTTTATGGTCAAGATTGCTCCTAAACTGTGATTTCTCCTCTAAATCATCAGTATGACGCAATGGTGATGGATTCTCGAATGGTTGCACAAGCAACATATCATCAGAGTTCTTAGTTTGCTTAGGGCTATCCAAAATTTCTATTTGCGAAGTAAGATTAGGCAGTGTGGAATCTGGACATAAGCATCTTTCTTTAAGTGGTTCACTGTGGCTGATTGCTTGTTCGTAGGCTGTTCCAGGTTCAGCTTCTTCAGTGGAAGAATGAACACTGTAGTCTTTCCCATCTCTAATGTTTTCATATTGTATAGCTGCTGCATCTTCTTCTCCACTTTGACTAGAAATACTACAACCACCACTATAATCCAGTGTAAGCTCTGTTTGCTGATTCTGTTCAGCTTTCCTTGCTCTAATCCTTCTATAACGTTCTTCAAAATAGGCTTTCTTTTTTGCAACTAGACCATTGAACTTCTCTAGTTCCTCCTGACATCTGTTGTGAGTAAAAACTGACCTCCTTTCCCATGACAATGTTTCAATTGGAAATCGTCCAAAGGAAATGGAACCATGATCAAGCATTTGAGATGCTGGCATTTCCTGGAGGTTCAAGTTAGCCATAATTACCTTTATAATCGTGTCCAATAGATGAATGAAAGGGAATTTTGTATAGTAGTGAAGAGTAACCATCATCTGCATGAGTATGATTTTTGACTTGCAACATTAGTTCTCAAAAACTCAGTGTCTAAGCAATGGCACCCTTTGTCCATTCTAGACCAGCATAGCAATTTGTGGACCATAAACTGATGAAAAACCATGTCACAATTACTAAAAAACTAAAAAGGAAAATATAAAGACTAATTACAGGGCGGCATAAAAATTCTATGCTGATTCTGAAAAGGGAAATATGTGGTATAGAAAGGCCATGTATCTGCCATTACCTGGTACAGCATGTTCCAACTAATTCACACTCAGTTTATACAAACTTTAACACAGCCAAAAATGCTAGATTTCTATCCATAAAAATAACAAAATTGCACAAAAAGCTCCATCAAATGAGCAGAACTAAATCCAGGTTATCTTAAAATACCAAATGAAAGGAAAACATGTGCTGCAAAGATAGACTTATCAGCTACTACTTTTTTCTATTACAAGAGACGAGAATGATAAGTTTTAATCAATTTCAGTTCCAATACTAGCATAATCCATGGCTTGATTGCTGCAGCATCATGATTTTTTTTTTTTTTTTTTGTTATGTTTATTGTCTGTATTAGTCCTTTTTTGATATACTAACATATTTGTGCATTCTATCTGAAATTCCATTAAGTAGACTACCTACTGGGCCTTTGACATTCCTTTTCTCTCTCAAAATAAGTAAATCATATTCTTTTCTTTAGTACATATTATGAATTTCGGAACATGAATCTTGCAGTTCATTTATGTTTTATCAATGTTTTTAACTCTTTTTTCTCCCCATTATATGAACTAAGTTCATTTCCATAATTGCCTCTATTAGCAACTGCTAATCATCATGTCCTTCATTCTTCAAAATGTCTAATAACAAAACCCTGACTTATGATTCTGTTATAAACAAATCAATAACATTAGCACCCGAGTGGACAAATAAAAAAGGCTTGTGTAGTATGCAACTCAAGGCCACAAGAACAGGAAATCAAAGAAATTATCGAACGTAGATAATGGGGAAAAAAATTACATGCGACTCATATCCATCAGAGAGCTCCTGAGACCATCCTTGATAAGCTTCATCAACATCAGTTGCCATTTGATTAGTTGTTAAGCAGGAAAAACAACAGAACTAACCATGGAGGGGATACTTCTGGTTCCTGAATGTCATTCTGCACCGCCAACAAAATTTAGCAGCATCAGTCATTGAACATACAATTGCATAAAATTAGTAAGAAGGCAGCACATAGCAAACAAAGGAAAGCAATCTAACTTTTGATGACAACAAACCAAGCAATTAATTGACAACAACTACAAATCAAACTTTATAGTGTGACGTTTTAAGGTGTTTTATTACTTGGACGTAGACATTTAAATGATATCAAGTCTCAAATTTTTTAGTTTCAGTCTAACCAGATCCAAGTTACCTCTTTTGTGATTTAGACTAGTGGAAACCTTTTGCCTAACAACCACCGGGCCCAAACTCATAAACATCTCACATAGGAGAAACCTATATTTCGCATATCTTCCCTCTTTTTTCTGTCACAAGTTCACATAGGGGCATGGTTAAAGCTGAACATATCATTGTCCCATCATAAATGTACCTTGCTTAATTCGATCAAAAAGAATGTACCTTGCTTATGCAACTCCCTGGAAACTTTACATGCAATGGCCCCTCTTCTCCAAGTCTTCAAGGACAATAGTTACACGTGAGTTCATCAAAACGCAGACAAGCACGCTCCTTGACTGTCTCCCATCAAGTTATGCGAAAAAAGGGAAAAGCTAAATAAATTCGCAAAAGAAAGACGTTGGGTCAAGTCCCCATCCCCAACCGATAAGGATGTACATTTGTTGGGGGTTTAGTTATCAAGCATTCAAGCGGGGCTCCATCAACCATGGACTTTTATGGCACGAAGTAAATCTAAGATGATAACCCACCACGACTATCGCTTCCCACGAACGTCCATATCCGAGGATCTGCTTGCATTCCGAGATGAACAGAGCTCTTTTTCGTTGAATACAACCTAAGATTCATTAAAACGCACTTCGCCCCGTCGAAACTCCATGCTACATCCTCAGATTATCTCAAAACTACTTCAATTTTCTCAAAGAAAGAAGCCAAGGGAAATCAAGGATAAAACGACAAGCCAGGAAAATGAAACCCAAACTCCATGAATCACAAAGATGAGAGGAGACACACAAGAAAGCTACATACTTATGCAATTTGAGCTAGGAAAGTACACTCGGATCGAAGCCTAGGGATTCGAAATCGCTGCAGAATCCTTCCTTCATGAAAAAGGGCGTAAAACCCCTGACGAACTGGAGCGCAGCGGAATGTGCGAAGAGATGACGACCATGTGAACCTGCCGGTGGACTTTGGAAGCAAGCCATTAATAAGCGAGTCGGTGCAAGAGGCGGGAGCAAGAGAGGGGTGCCGATCTGACCGTCCATTCGGGCCATTCCACTCTCTAGTCCGTCAGATCAGAAGTCAGAGGACCCCACCTCTCTCGGTCGCTAGACGGGACTGCATGTGCCACTGTGGCTTATTTATTACGCCGTATTCTCCATTCTGAGACATCCCATTCAAGATAATTATTAAACACACAAAGTAGTTAAAAAGAAATAAAATGCTGGAAAAAAAATCAACCTTTTTGCATTTAAATTTTTGAAAGAATTATCTCTGTTTTCTGATCCTACCATCGTTGCTTCAGATCTTAGTTGAGAATAAGAGCAACTAAGTCCTAAGAAATGCAACGGAAGGGGAATAAAAAACATTTCACATTGTTTTAGTTGAGGTGTTACTGTCTTAGGACTGTAGATCAATTATTTATCAAATTTAATTACGTACATGATTGTAGTATTGGGCGTAGAAACTAGTAAATAACATTGGAGTAGTTGAAACGTGCCCTACGAGGTACATAAACTCATTAAATTTATCAGCTTTAGCTTGATTGCCAACGCCATTGATAATATGACAATTACAACAACATTTCTGACAGACAAAATTATGTATATGTTTCAATTGAAGTGACAATAAAGTTTATGATTAATTTCCTTATATCTGAATCTTACTTCATGAGTTGTTCCTGAAGATCTGGCAAAAGTGGGCTCAGTTGCATGTTCTTGGACAGCGTGTGAACGAGTGGTGCCAAGAAATGAATTTATTTTGGACTGTTGAGCATGTGAGAGCCTCACTCAATTCATCAGATCTGTATCTAGTTATTATTTTACGATGCGTCATCTGAATCAAACCAATAAAAACGAAATTATACAGAAGTAATGATTGAGAATCTTAGGCAAAGGGGTGAACAAGAGCGCCGGACTAAACTTCAAGACATTCATATTAGATTTAGTCAACAGCTTGCGAGCTTGGGAAATGCTTTCCATTTGAGCACATAATTCCTATAAAAACTATATTTGTTTTCATTCCTGGCTTATACATCACGTGAAGGCCTATGTTGAACAGCATCTACTTTGTGTGTTGGTAGCATTAGTCTCTGTGACCTCAATGGTGTTTCCTCCCTTTATGTTCTCGGAAGCTCCTGGCTTCAGCCTGGGTTCTGCGGAAGAGATCAGGGACTTCTTGCACATGATCCTATATATCTCTGAAAGAATGATCTGAAATGCCTTCTCCACATTTGTAGCCTCGAGGGCAGAGGTCTCCATGAAGAAAATGCCTTCCCTCTCAGCAAAGCTTTGAGCATCCTCTGTGGCGATGGCACGGAGATGCTTTAGATCAGTTTTATTACCAACGAGCATGATTGTGATGTTTGAATCAGCATGATCACGGAGCTCCTTGAGCCAACGACTGGCATTCTCAAAGGACTTGGGTTTAGTTACATCATAAACAAGGAGTGCACCGAGGGCACCACGGTAGTAGGCACTGGTGATTGCTCGGTATCGTTCTTGGCCAGCTGTGTCCCATACCTGTGCTTTTACTGTCTTGCCTTCAACCTGAGAGACGGGAGAATGATGAGACGCGATCAAAGGTAGAGGTATGAAAAAATAGAAAAGTGCATATATACCCAAAAAAAAAGCTGCCTCATAACATAAATAGTCAAACACACAAGCTGCTTGATGGAAAATAAGAACCTTGTATATTCCACCAACCCAGAGAGCTGACGATTGACTATTAAAATAAATAAATAAAGATTTGAGTTCAGTATACGAGACTGCAACACAAACAATACATCCTAGAGAATAGAACGTATTCAAGATCAATCCAGTTTGTACCAACCAGAACAGCAATGCCAAGCAACTTCCGAAGTGCATTAGGTCGCACCAAGAAAGGAACGCGTGCAGTGCTAATAGGGTAGAGAGGGCTAAATGGGCAACAAGAAAGGAACCAGAACAGGTTAGTTGGCAAAGAGATACAGAAATGTAAATGGCAATATATGAAATCTAGAAGACAAAATGATTCAAATTTATCATGTTTTAGTTTGTCAGTTAAATGTCTGCCCAAATAAAACTATAAAGCGAAGTCTGGTGCATACCAATGTGGGGTCTCAGAAAAAGATAGGACTACATTGGGTCTATTGTACTCTGTATTTCCGTGACTCAAACCGTGACCTCTAGTATAAAGTTCATGTAGGAATTAGGACCACTGAAAAAACATGATTTAGTTTCTCAAGAAATTTTTATGGCTCCTTCTCGTTGAACCTTCTTCTCTTCTGAGTGGATTAAGGCTTAGGAAGAGGGGAGGACATCAATTGGAGAGACCAGAGGCAGTATGGTTGAATCAAAAATCTCTTTACATGGATCCACTATGTAACTCCATGGACTTCCTGTGGTCCACTATGTATATAAGAATTTGAGAACATAGGAAAAAGAGAGAAGACATAGGGAGATTGAATGGCATATAATGAGTTCTTGACAAACAATCTCTTAATTATATGATTCTTTCTTCAAAAACTGAGATTAGGTTTCTTACATCCCAATAAAAATTGCTTAATATGATAGAACAGTAACTGGAAGCTGGGAACAAATAGCACAAGTTCTTACCATGGGTTTTCCAACATAGACCTATAAAATACTCATCATTCATAAGAAATCTTTCTTTAACCCTTTATCAGTTGATCCACCTTCTTCAGAATCATTCTCCCTCTTGAATGTAGACGTTTGATCCCACCCATGATAATTTTGAAGGCTCAAAATTCCATCAGATTTTCTATGAAATTTAGAGTAGTTGCAGTGAATGAAAACATTCGATGGCTACATTTGTAGTTTCACCTTTTTACTATACAATACATACAGAAGTATCATCCACAATTACCTCTTAGTTGACTAATACTTCCAGCCAGCCTTATCAAAAGAGTAAATTTTATGCAGATTTTAAGAATACTGAGAAGAGAATAAAGAAATAGTGCACAATCAATAAAAGAGGAGAGATACACAGACTACTAACTGACGATTCATGACTACAGCGTTCACAATTCAAGTATAATTCACTGGTTTCCCCAAAATGAAACTTGGTTTACATGTGGGAAAACCTTTTTTCTTTTTTCTTTTTGAAAAAAAAGCAACAGAAAATATGAGGAACTTTAAACTTAATCACTTAACTTGCAAAATATACTGAGTAATAGCACCTTTCAAATAGAAGTAATCAATATGAACCTTTAAAAAGAAAAACAAAAGAAAGAGGCCAAATTTCACAAAAGAAGCATGAAAGAAACCTCAACCATGGGTGATATTAAGTCATACTTAAACTTGACTGTTATAGAGTGCAACAAGTTGCTGTATCTATAGCCTAGAAAAAATTTTTAGTTATGAACATTGCCGCCAAAAGATAGGGTTATTTTTTAGAACACATTCTTAGGGGATTTGGGCAAAGTCTACTAGGACAGCCAAACTTCAAAAAAAAAAAAAAAAAAAAATGCAATTGTAGGCTTGGATCATTGAAAGAGACAAGACCCATGAAAGACTACTAAAACAATGGCATTATCCACGACCGCGTCTATAATTTCCTCCAAGAATGAAACTGGTAATCACTTAATTTGTTTTCGTGCTATCTGATCGCTTTGGGCTGTTAATGAATAAATCCCTTTGTTATCAGAACCACTCTTACATCTAGGACTTAATTTTCTTCTTCAGGTGAAGATGCAGGATGATTGTCTACAAAAATATGAAAGACTTCCTCTCAAGTGACCACGAGCTACTAGGTTCAAGAGAAGCTCATGGATCTTGAAATGAGGAATCAAACAACCAAACGAAGTGCCCAAGTGGCCGACAAAGATGGTAGCACTTTGGGCCGATTAAATTTCTAGTTGGTCTTTACCTATAGTCACAGATTTCTATCACTTTATTTCTTACACATATATAACTGTACATTCTACCTTCTAAATTATATTTAGGTAGGCTTTCCACCTTCCATTTCCTTCAGAAAAGGAAGATGCCAAGTGCAAGACAGTTTTCTACTCCTTTCTGTCATATTTACGCATAGGTGTCATGTGGAAGGAAGTTATCTAGTTCTTTCTGTCATATTTATACATTCAAATTGAACTAATTACTGAAGATTGAAAAGGAAATTACGGTGCTACTTGGTTTTTGCAAACTAAAAAGTCGTACATTTTATGGAGTTAGTCACTTCTTTCAAATGCTAAAAGTGAGGCTTAAAATTGAAATGCAATGGAACTCTAGAAATTTAATGAAGGCAGCCATTAAATTTTTCTAGCTGGAAATTCATCCAGATAGAAAAAAAAAACAATTTTAGCATATTCCTTGAGTTAAATCACTATGATGCAAGAAAATGACCCAAAAATTAAACCATGTTACTTCTCAAGCAACAGGCAAACATTAGGCGCCGATCTCCATCAAGAAACTTGCTAAATCCAACAAAAGTGAAAATTTTCGATTAAGTAAAACCTAGAAAGATCCGAATGTGATTCATCAAAATAGACATATCAAAATTTAAACACCGAATGAACTCGATAGCGATACTGTAGCTTGAGATCCCTCAAAGCCACTCGAAGACACTCGTATAGTAAATTGGATAGGGAACAAGACCTGGAGGGTGCGGGTGGCGAATTCGACGCCGATGGTGGACTTGGAGTCGAGGGAAAATTGGTTTCTGGTGAAGCGGGAGAGGATGTTGGATTTTCCGACACCAGAGTCGCCGATCAAGACCATCTTGAACAGGTAATCGTACTCCTCCTGCAATCCCCCTCGCCTCGCCATCTCTTCGTAGTCGTCGCCGCCGCTGTCGTCGTCGATATCGCAACGCGATTGGTTCGCGTGGGATACAGCGATGGCCAGTGTTCTCCAGAGCGATACGCTTCTATTTCTAATTAATATATCGCCGACATTCACGACAAGAAATCACGTTACATGGTATAAAACGATCAAAACCAGATCGACTAGCCCAAACGTCACCCGCTTATGATTTCCATGGAGCCCAGAAGAATTAATCCACGTGTCGATAAAACAAGTGGTTAAACATCGGGTAGGGTATAAGTTATACGAATCCGTACCATGAACCACTTTTTTTAAAAAGCTGAATTTTCTCCATTTTCCGTCTTTCTTTAATGATGTCTGAATAATCGATTTAAATCGAATTTACGGGACCGATTAAATTAAAAATTAAATTGATTAAATGTTTTTTTAACCAATTAAATCGATTAAACTTTTTTTAAAAACGATTGAACGGATTAAATATCGATTAATTCAATTTTTAATCAAAATAATTAAGTTTTTAAGTTTGGTTTGGTTTTAATTTAGTTAGATTTGGTTTCAGTTTGATTTAGTTCGGTTAAGTTCATTTCATCTAATAATATCAGTTTAGTTTAGTTTAGTTAATTTAATTTGGTTCTGATTTAGTTTGATTCAATTTAAAATATCGATTTAACTGAATTTTAATTTTTAAAATTGAAATCAAACCGATTAAATTGATATTTTTAGAAAAAATAAACTTATAAATTAACCGAATCAAACTTTTAACTCCAGTTGATCACCGATCCTCTAACTCAAGATATCCCCATTTGCTTTTTTTTTTTTATTTTAATTTGTTACGTTTGATATTGTAATTCAATACATAAATCCTAAAAATAAAATTTAATTTATATAACTGCAAAATTAAAAAAATAAATTTAATTTACTTAATCTTAAAATAAATAAATAAATCTACTTAATATACGAATGCCTGGATTTATCTAGGCGTATGGATCCACTGTAGTTTGCAGTGAAAGGTCTGCAGCCTATGAAAATATAATATAGATATATATATATATCTGAGGGCCCTATCATATCCTAAATTAACCATTTTAGGAGTTGTGGTTAGGGGTGTAAATGAGTCAAGCTGTTCATGAGCTATTCGAGTCTCGGTTC
>JBBPFP010958254.1:0-14568 GCA_037974795.1 Kaempferia galanga | reverse complement strand
CTTGACACCCTAAAGATCCGGCGGACTTGGACGAGCGGGATTTGCGAAGGGCTTCGCTACAAGGGTAATCTCTTCATGTAGATGTAGAGTAATTTAGTTTTAAAATCATAGAAGAAGTTTTTGAAATTTTATTCTCGCACGGATCCGTGGCATGGATCTTTCCGGGGTTTCCGCAACGCAAAAAGCAGTTTTTGCGGCTCGGAAAGACCAACAGTTCTTTCAAGAATAGCAAACACGTTGCTACTGTCCTTGAAAGACCACCATCGACATGCAGCTGTCCTTTCAAGAACAATAGTCGTGTACAACTGTCTTTAAAAATGTGGTGATGTTATTGAAAGACTAGGAGAACTTGCACCTATTCTTGCAAAAATACATTAGCTCTGTTATTGAAAGTCCAGTAGCAACGTTCAGCTGTTGTTGCAAACACAACTGAGTTTTGTGCTGGGGTTATTGAAAGCCCCACAATACACTTTCAAAACCAGAATGTTGATGATAAACACCCCCACGGGTGGTGCTCATCTATCAAAATGTCGCATTCAAGCTGTTGATGCACTCTTGTGGAATGTGCCATTAAAAAATAAGTGCAGAAACCGGTGAGGAGGCAGATGACCAGTACTGATTGGCCGAAAACCCTAATTCCAAACGCGCGAGCTAATCGCCGAAGAAGATAGGCTAGGTCTAGGGTCTGCGGCGGTTGAAGAGATGAGCGGGAAGAGAGAGAAAGAGGGTTTAGGGCTTTGGTTTTGAAAGTAGGGAGGTGAGCGTCTGTGAAAAGAGAGAGCAAAATTTTACCCACACGTTTAAAAAGAAGAAGACGTAGCTGGATTTTTGTCTGAGTCAGCGCGCCATATCACATGTCACCCACAATCACCCATATAAGGATGAGTAGGGAAAATTTTCTGATATATATATTCATATTTATTATCAAAAAAAATTCTTCTTCTTCTCTAAATATGTTACTTTTAAAAATTACTTTTAGTTTTTTTATAATATTATAATAACTATAAAATTATAACTACTAAGCAATTACATTAGCTATAATCGTATACTATACAATTATATCAATAATGATTTTGTAACTACTACAATTATATAATTATAACAGTTTATAATAGTTTTGAATCATAGTGGGTACATATAATATTATTAGACTGTTATAATATAATATTGATCAATATTAATATACTTAGAAATAAAGTATTCATATTTAACCGTTATGAATTATAACTACTATAACACAATTTACCTGTAACAACACTGTAAATGAGAATAGTTTTGAAAATAAAAAACTATCCGTGGTGAGATAGAATGCCCTTTTAATAATAAATAAAATATAACCAACTTTTAGAATCGATTAATCTTAAAGATGATCAACACTAACTACTAGGATAAATTTAGAAAGCACAACTAAATCCTAACAAGCAACCCAAGATCATGAGTGATTACCCTACTAAAAATTCAAACCCTCGTTGTATAGGAACCATCCTATCTCTTACCGCCCGAAGGGGCTCAAATAATGCTCTTTCTTTATACATGGTGCTACCATATTATGTATCTGCTACTAAATAATAGAGGAAGGAACATTCCACACTAACTATGCAGAAGCCAAGTTGATCCTTATTCAAAGCACAAGCCAAGCCAAGCAAAGCCAAGCCAAGCCATTTTTGGTGTACAGAAAACTCCCTCCTCCCTCCCACATTCCAGAAAGGGCCTAACACAATGTATCAAAAATGACATGTACAACAAGTTATCCGACTCGATCACCCCAGATTCTTTATTCCTGTTTATAAACTATATATATATAAAATCTTTGCTATTGTAGAAGTAAGAAAGAAACAAACCAAAAAAAAGGTATCAAGGTGTTTGTTTCATCAAACAAACCTTGCGCGACGGCAAACACCTTCCATGGCTTCCACAAACATACTGGAGAACCCAGTCAGTGCCTGAAACACACCAGGCAAACCAGTCTGTATATTGTTAAGGGTCAGCGACCGAGTGATCTCCACTGCCTTGGCATGCCTCATCATCTCGTCTTCTACCTTCCTCTGGCACGCTGCGATCTCCGATTTCTTTTCTGCCAATGGGTCGTGTGTGTCGAACGCCTGCCCGTCATTGCGGTGGTCATTGCCCGGAAGCGCAATGCCTACCATCGAGTAGGATCGGTAGTATTTTTTCTCAATGCTTCTCAGTGATGTGGATTTCTTCTCGAGCTCTTTTGAGTAAGTTTCAGCCTTCTTCTTCAACTTCAATTCCTCTGCCTGTTTCGAGTAGATGGCATGGATGACGTTCATGAAACTTTTGACAGCCTCGGAGGCCACAGTATCAGGTAGGCGGTCTAGAGCTTGCTTCCACTCATCGCAGAAGGCTGCGAGTCCGGTGGCTATAGGCGAAGAATGATCTCTACGGTGCTCGTCACTACTTACTTGGATGAGTGTAAGCTTAAGCCAGCCAAATAAAGCACGAACGTGATCGCGATGGTATTTGATGAGACGGTTGAAGCTTGAATGCCATGCCGAGACAGCAGCTTCAAGGTCACGCGTCGCCAACCGATGCAAGTCGGACGTTGGCTCACCGGTGAGGCCGCTGTTCACAAGGCCTCTGACTTGTTGCACTATTTGGTGTTGAACATCATGGAAGTGATTCATTTGTCTCCACATATTCAATACCCTAAGAATACATAAACATGAGTAAAACTTGGAAAAGAGAATTGAGAATTTGATCAAAACAGCAACTC
The DNA here is from genome assembly GCA_037974795.1 of Kaempferia galanga. Classification (NCBI taxonomy): domain Eukaryota; kingdom Viridiplantae; phylum Streptophyta; class Magnoliopsida; order Zingiberales; family Zingiberaceae; genus Kaempferia; species Kaempferia galanga. The sequence continues at coordinate 11,834 of JBBPFP010958254.1, read as the reverse complement.
ACTCGTAACAAATTTGAACAAGTTGTGGCGCGAGCTCATCATCGCGGACTTTGGTGATGGCAGAAGACGTGGTTGTGACTGCTTGAGATGTCACTATGATCAGTGATTGGAGTTTCTTTATGGAAGCCTTGGTCTTGTCCAGTTTAGCTTCATCCTTTCCTCGAAATTCCTGGCTCTGCAAAGATGACAGCTTCTTCTCATGCTCAATCTTTACACCTTCTCTTGCCTGTTCAACCAATCAAGAGACCATTGAAAGCACACTCCACCTTAAAGGTCCAATAAAATAAGATGAACAAATAGTTAACTCTGCATAATTTCAGTAGGTCATTACAAGTATCTACGAGAAAATATATTTACCAAAGTTACTCTGATCCTTTTTCTAAGCATATGGCAACTTCGACCCATATGAAGTGGTATGGACTCCTTGGAAAAGCTTAAGGAATTTTGAAGGATAGTATACAAACTCAATCTTACTCCCTAGGGAGACAGGTAGACTCACTGTTTTGTGCTAAGCTCCTAGTTATTTGAAAGAGTAACGCGGTTGATGAGTCTTAGTTTGGCGAAAACTACATAAGAAATTCATAGAAGGATTGCACCTTACAACAAATAATGACTGAAAATGTGAACCAAGGAGCAAAATAATAAATATTTCTAATGTGTAGGTGAGGTCAGTGTGGTAAGGGGTGTAAAGGAGAACTGGCTTGGCACATACTAGTGATGATCAACTAGAAGATCTATATACTGCCCTGCTGTTTTGAACTACTGAAATGAAACGAATGAGAAAATGAGACTTGTATGTCAATAAGTGTGGCGAGCGATAAATGTTTATCCAAAAGGGAGAGAACAAGATAAGGAAAAAATCTTCAATTTGTATAAGCATGAACTACAGCACTGCACCCACATGTTCTAAATAGATGAGGCACGAAAATCCCATTTTTGCTATTGCATCAGCTTCAATCCAGCTAGCACCACTCCAACAAAACCAACAAGACACATGCTATCCTGACTTTGCTCTTGGTAATTTAAAGTGCCTTATTGACTACTTAACACCAATTACTTCTCCTTCCCTGTTCCTACATTAGCAACTCTGGACTCAACAAGGAATAGTTTTAGTTTTCTGTCTCCTGATGAATTGGCAATTTATCAACCATCACAAGCATGCTTGTAAGTTAATCCAAATCTTGAGGATTGATGAACTATACAAGATACTCAAACGGCAGCTGAGCCATGAATCATATGAGTTTCAGAAAAACAGCATTTGTTTTATTACAACCATTCATTTGAGTGCAACTTTGCTAGGTGGAAACTTTATCAATAATCCAATGCTGAAACATTGCTGGAAAGAAACAATAACCGCAAGCAAACGGAAATTTTGAACTCGAGTATGGAAGGCTGAAGCATAATGAGCATATTACACAAATTTTGCATAAAGATGAAATGTATTGTCATCATGAATTGCTTCAATCATCAATCGACCTTACACAAATGAGTTTTTTAGCTATTACTTAATTCCACCAACAGAACTTTGAACACTCTAAATGCAAGTACAAATTCCTGCAATTGTATATCTACAAGACAGGTAGGTTTACAATCTGTGAAATGTAATATCATAATGAAAGGGAAGAGCAAAATCTAGTTACAAACATTACCTTAACCTCTTCGTAGAGCTTCTTTTCCCAAGCCAAGAGCCGCTCCAAGGTCGAGCCGAGGCTTTTCCGGCCACCTGATTCCTCCAAAGCAGCTGTGTCTAAGCGATACCGAATTGCCAGCGGTGGCTTTGACGTCCAACTTGAAGACAGAGCACTGAGGACACTGTTCGAGTGATACACCGTCTCTAAAGATCAATGAAAGCCAACAAATGGAATGCCTGAATCCTTAGCTTTAGCATAAGCTTAAGTTTGTGGTTAACTGATCAAGAAGTCGATAAACCCTGAAGAACTTGGGTGAGTTTCCACTTACTCTTGAGCTGCCGGAAGCTGCCGTCGAAGTGGGCGCGGCCAATCTCGAGGAGATCGGAGAGGACGCTGCCCGCGTCAGAGGCCTTGACAAAGAGCTCCTCGATGGCAGCCGCAATCTCCGCCAGGTTGCGGTGGCGCACCACCACAGGGAGCTCCGCGACTGCTGCAGTAGATGACGACGAGATTGTCTCCTCCTGGATGCCGTTCTTCCACCTGGCGGAGGACGACCCTGCGTCCGACGCAGGTCGCGGACGAGACTGCACCTCTGCTGCTGCTGCCGACGATGCGAGTTCCGAGGGCGGCGCCGGCTGGCTGTGGGCGTAACCGGATCTGGTGGCCATGCTTTCGGTTCGAGAGAGTGTCTCCCTCTCGGCCTCCCGGTTCTCCCGCCGCTCCGGCTCGGAAGAGCTGGTGGGGCTGCTGCAGCGCTCGTCCCATTCGCTGCAATAGACCTCTTCCCTTCCGACTCGACCTTCTTCGTCTCGGGCCGATGATCCCTCGTCTGACTCTTCCCCTTCTTCTTCCGGCGGGAGGTGATGTTGGACGCGATTCCTCGCCTCGATCTCCGACTTCTTACGATCAAAAAAATCGGAATCGGGGGGTGAAGGAGGGTAGCACTTCTCCCAGTCCCAAGCGGAGGAAGACTGAGAAGGAGTGGCGGCGTATGTCGAGTTCCACGGCCGGAACCGCGGTTGGCCGGCTTCGGATGTTGCTGCGGAAGACTGCTTTCGGAAGGAAGATGAGGCGGAAACGACGGAAGTAGGAGGGGAAGGCGACCGTGAGAAGCGATGGGAATGGAAGGGACGGTACAGGGGAGGTGGCCCTGGTGTAGAGCGAGCGGAGGAAGGTTTAGGAGCTGGGAGTGTGGAGCCAACTGCAGCGGTGGGGATGGAGGAGGCGTAAGAGCGGAGGAAAACGAGCGGGGCCTCCTCGGAGACAGCGAGAGGCTCGCCGAGTGCAAAGCGGGTGAGGGCGGAGCCGGTGAGCCGGAGGGAGTGGAGGTAGTCAGAATGGGCGGAGGCGAGGTGGTGGCGGGAGTAGACGGCCTCTCTCATAAGGCGGCGACGCTCCTTGCAGCGGCGAACGCAATCCTCGTTCTCCAGCCGCGACGCCGCGCAACCCATTCCTTTCCTCCACCGACCGGCGTCAATGTCGGGCAGCGAGAGAGCGAACAGCACCAGCACCGACCAATCAGGGGACAGGCATTTCCAAGCGCTAAATTGTAGTGAACAGGAAAGCGATAGATCGACAAATATACTTTTTTTAAAAAAAAATTTATTTTTGTGTTACCGAAATTTTGGACCAATGTCAGATATAATAATAATAATAATAATAGCAGTAATAATAATTTTTAATTGAAGTAAAAGATGAAATCATCATATAATGACCTTTTTAGAACAAATATCCGTGGGGCTGATGAATAATAATTGTTAATGATTAATAGTTGAGTGGAGAAGTAAAGCAATCGCTTCCCATTTACAAAAAAAATAATAATAATTAAAATAAAATCAGTGGAAGATTTTAGGTTTTTCCTTGGGGGCTAAGACAGGATCATCTCCAAGTGGTTCATCTCAGTAAAAGAGAGCGTGGAAAAGGAGAGTAAGCAAAGGAAGATAGAGAATAAAGTGGGGAAAAAAGGAAGTTCTTTACCTTGTAACTTTGTGCCAACCAACCATGTGGGCGGATGGTGCCCTTGCCACTTCTTCAACTCATTCAATCATCGTTATCTGGATGAATCGGTTCGGTTCGGTCGGTCCGGTTATACACGGGAGTAGTATTTAGCTGATCAAAGTGTGTGTGACTTAGACAGTGTCGTTGGCCTTGAGCTTTCTGGCTAGCTTTGTTGGTGAAAGGATTGGATTCTTCCAAATGCTTCTTGGAAAGGATTGATCAAGTAAAGTAGGTAGGCAAAGTGGGAATAAGGTTCTTGTTCCTTACATGTCTGGATTTAATCTTTTTTTTTCATGTACAATAAAATAAAATCCCCTGCCAATTTTTATGCAAAAAGTAACAAAAATTGCAAACTCACTAGATTTTGTGCATTCACACATCTTTATATGAATCTGCGGGCCGGGAAAACAGGCTTGCTTTCTTCCTTGACTTTGTGTTCCCTCCAAAGAAAGTTCATCAGTTGGCAAGGTAAAATTGAATTAGGGAAGCCAAACCTTCTGAGAAAATTTCTGAGTAAGAAGTAACAATGCAAGAAATATTTCATCGCAGCGACGATGAGAGAGCTCAAAGCTGCGCGGCTAGGACCTCATTCCATGTATCCGGTATACCCGGCAAGCACCAATGCAAGCAATCCTGGACACCTTCGGTGCCTTTAATAGTGTACTTGGATATATGACCTTCATCTCTCAGTTGGGATAAACCAGTGATATCCAAAAGCACAACCCTTGTGCCATTTACGGCGCTCACCGCAGCAGCATCAATGGCAGCATCTTGTGAAGCCACATTTCTTCTAGCCAAGGGCCTGGAATTGTCGCAAGTACCACCGGAATTCCACTCTCCATTAAAGAAATGCCGGGGAGATATTGACCGATAAAATGCTTTCAGTCTCGGATGGCGTGGTAGCTGGCTATCTAACCACTTCACGACATTGTGAATGGTGAAATTTTTGGCACTGCCCATGGCTGCAAGCTTCCTGTGTGTGTTGGGTGTTCCGTTGAGAAACATTTCCCACCGATTGGCTCTAAACTTCCTTCTGATCCAGTGGTGGCCAGTGTTGAGAACCAGAACATCAAATTTATGGAGATTTTGCTTCAAAAAAGATGCTGGTCTATCAAGGTGTACCGCATAACTAGTAGCTGGATCTGACACATTCAGAGGTTCTACATCACAGAGGGTTGCGGACCAATAGTATAAGATGGTAGTGTTTGTGCTCGGGAACCAATAAGCCCAACCATTTGGTCGTTTGTCATTCGGACCCATGGTAAAACCATACTGTGAACCAACATCTTCAACATCTGATCTTTGTTTACCACCAGTGACCATACACATGAGCGATTCAAACTGTTGTCTCCCCAAGGAATCCCCTACAAGAGCAATAGTTTTGTCCTGCAATCTGAAAGACATCCAAATTATAAGAAGATCAAAGGATCAATTCCTCAGTATCTCCAGAATAAGATAAACTTTTGTCCAAGGATAAGATCATCGGAGATGAAGCAAAATATAGGGTTCAAACTAAATAAATAAGTAAATAGCACCTTCTTAAGAAATTGGAGCCCTCAAACTCTGGCATATCACAATTTTCCGGTTTCCATCTGAATTTCTCATAGGAAAAGTCTGGACGCTGAGTCAATTTACACGACCAAGGTTCGGAGAGCCACTGTTTACATTCAAACCCAGAATACAAAGGTCTTCCCTTGTCTGCCACCCATTTTCCTTTTGCAAAGTTACATGCTGAGAAAAAATAAACTAGAACCTTTAGAAGATAGTTTCATAAATTTCAATGCGAGTGACAAGTCAAACATCATGAGCATGATAAATAGATCTCGCTTTAACCTCTTGTATATAAGTTGATCTTGGAAAACACAAAGCTACCTTCGTCTGTTACAATTTGTGGGAGAAAATCCTTACCAGCTTCTGTTTGTTTACTTGCTGTCGTAGAACCTTCAACATTATAGCTGGCAACTTGAACCACCATTCCACTTCTCCGATGGCCAGCTGCCTTAACATCAGGAGAGTCTTCCTCGGCCAAAGGTTGCTTATTCAAATAGCCTACCTTAGCAACTACAAGTACACCTTTGTGTGATGCAAGAATAATGAATACAAAAACTCAAAAGAGAGAAGAACATACAAATGAAACAATGGGACAAACCTTGAGGAAACAAATCCAGGTCGTGTTGTTGGTGGAAAGAATCTTGGTATGGCGTTCTCTCCCATTTCCAAATAAGGAGTGTTGCGGAGATGATGATGAGAGTGAGTGAAAGCTGCTTACTTTTCAGTCCATTTAGATTTCCCAATTTCATCTCTACAAGAAAGCCGGATCACTTCTTGGCCTAAAAATTAGGATACAGTTTCATGTCTGCCAAAGAAAAGGACGAACATGCGTTAAACTTGCACAATTATGCGGAGGAATAATTGAATAACCTTCCAAGGAATAGAGAATAAAATTACTCAGAGCACCTCCTTAAATCACTACTTAATCGGAAAGGATCTATCTGTCTTCTTGTCCCAATAAATTTGACTTGTTTCCTAGATTCTATACGCCTTTGCATTCAACTAACTTGATTTTGTAAGCTGCAGGTGATAACAAAGAGAACACTAAACAGCTCAGTTTCCATAATGAGCTGTCTTATTTCCTTCTTGAGTACTAGTGTAAAGCAAAAAAGAAATATATAACTCATAATTTAAAGAATTTTCTTGACTACAAATACCTTATGAAAATTCAACGGAGATTGCAATGGTTGTAGTAGGTAAATACTAAACAAATCTCAGTTTCCCTGATGAGCTTTGTGTGCTCCTTTTAAAATACTAAAGAATATCATAAAATCCTTAAACAGAAGGTGCATTTAACCATAGAGTGAAACCATAGTAATGCAAAAAATATTGTGGTAGGTTGGAACAGATGCCAATGTTACTCCAAACAGAAGTTAGTGCAATATTATAATCACAGGACCCTAACTTATCCTTTCATTTATCAATCATCCATGTTTTCTTAGTTAACCGACCGACATCATCCATTTCGTAAATGAAAAATGGATAATACTGAGAAGAAAACCATCAAGCACTAAAAGTTCAAAAGGGTAAGGCACGTAATAAAATAAATTTGTAATTCCGGACCAAGGCTAAATCTTCTTTCTTTCTTTTTTCCAGTCAAAACAGCTTCGAGGATACCACAGGATTCAAGCTTTGCTATTCCAACCTGTTTTATACAGTTTTACGGGCCATCCTTGACTAGGTCTCCTAAAATAAACAAACTTGATACTTATATGGTGTAACTGAAATATATAAATTTGATGATGAAGCTTCTCTACCTTACTTGGCCTCGAAATTCATTAATTCACGGATGTGATAAAATCGAATCATCATCAACTTGCATGATAAAAATATTACCAAGAGGATACGTAAGGAATTAGATTAATACTTAAACCAGTGATAGCCTGGTAGAAAGAATAACAGAGATTGATTATGTCACAACTAGCTTTTAGCACAATATTTCCATCTCAATCAACCATGTTTCCCCAACGCATTGAAGTGGCTGCTCTTCTTTCTCATGAACTCTAAGAAACCTACCAGTCCTGATCGAGAGGCGTCAGAGATCCAAATAACAAGTTTTATTGGACAAAAATCCAATTAAACCTTTCGAGGATGACAATCTCGGACTAACCCGATCAAAGTTCAAAATCAACATCAGCAATGATAGAAATAAAGGAGTTTAACTGAAGTTAAATCAAGCAGACGAATTAGGGAAAGTTTCAATCATCAAAAACCGCACTTTCTATTGGCATCGTCAACGCCGAACGCTGCCGGAAGAAATATAGGGCACGCGACGACCAAATAAATTTTTTTTTTAATGGAATTTTCTCGAGGAAAAACAGATCTGTCCGTACCAATGCCGGGCGAGATTGAGTCGGAGCAGTCGAAGGCAGCGGCTGAGGCGGCGACGGATGGATCGGACGAGGAGGAAGGAGGAAGAGAGTGAGACTGTGTGGATGATAATGGTGCCAGGAGGCGGAGAAGTGGATGGGCAGCCGTTGAATTCTCCGTCGAAGCATAAATCGAAGCGGAAAGCGACGGGCGGCCATCGTACAATGTTATCGGATCCTTCGTCCCTGATTATAAATTAGGGTGGAAAATATTTAAATAAATAATTATTCATTTGTTTTGTTAGCGAAATTATATCCTACTATTTTTGGAAAGCATGTCCGAATACGGAATGCACATCGGTACCCGTGACTCGACCTGTAGTTTTAAAATTATAAAAATCAGAAAAGATTGGTCGAATTTGATGTTATTAATTTATTTGTATTTGTCCATCCCGGCGTGCGATGATTAAAATAAGAAATTATCAAATAATATCCAGAGGTCGAAATTTAATGTGCTAGAATATACCTCCTTTATATTTTAATCATTTGTACTAATAGCTAGTATTATCTATGATTTATCTCTTCTGTATTGGCCTAGGAACGAATTGGTATAGGTGTTACGAGTGAACGAATCACTTTTTATCATACGTGGATGGCAATGATCGGACATGTCATGGAGGATTTCGAAAGTACAGTTAGGATTAAAAAAATTAGAAAAGGATCAGAGGTAAGTGAAAAAGAATATAATTTTTAATTGAGCTTTTTTATGTTTAAAATTTATAATTAGGCATTTATTTTGTTTAATATATGAATTTTTTCCTCCCAATTTTCAAGGGGCTGTCGCACCCTCGTCATCAGAGGATTAAGCTTGAATATCGGATGTTAACTTAAAAAATATCAAATAATTATAGTATAACTAAAAAAATCAAAAGAGGATAAGCATAATTTGATGAAAAATTCAGAAAGAAAGAAGAAAAAAATTCAGTGCAAGTGACAAAATACCAAGGAAATCGGATCAAACAGTCTTGTTGAGACGCAACACCGAAGCCTTCAATCTCACAAACACATTCATTGCTTGCGTCGACGGATCAATTCCTGCATTTCAATCCTCTTCTTTGGCTGCTTCCTTCCCTGTTCACAGAACCAGTAAAAAAGGGATTTTTACTGCCTCATAACGATTGTTGGGTTCTGTTTATTGATTTCCCAAATCTGCTCAAGCTTCTCACTGCTACTCAGATATCCCTCGGCGCCTCGCTTGGAATCATGGAGAGGGTTATCTCAGCTCAGGGCCTCCTTTCGGTGCCTCCCACACCGCAAGCTCGCACCTTCCGCCGCCGACTCCCCTTCGCCAGCGCCCGTTTCGCCTCCCCGATCCTCGGCTTTAACTCGAAGGAGCGATCTCCATCGCTCCCGAGGCTGAGAGCTGCCTTCGACCCCCAAAGACTGCTCCTTTCCTCTCCGCTTTATGGGAAACAGAAGAAAGGTCCGGTTTTTAGCGCCGGCGCCGCGGTTCCCACCGGAGGCGCCGGGTTCGTGGAGGGCGAGGCGCAGAAGCCTAAGTCGTTGGGGGTCGAAATTGCGACCCTTAAGAAGATAGTTCCTTTGGGGATCATGTTCTTCTGTATTCTTTTCAACTACACCATTCTCAGGGACACCAAGGACGTGCTCGTGGTGACGGCCAAGGGGAGCAGTGCCGAGATCATACCTTTCCTGAAGACCTGGGTGAACCTGCCGATGGCGATCGGGTTCATGCTTCTGTACACTAAGCTGTCGAACGTGCTTTCCAAGGAGGCACTGTTCTACACCGTGATCTTCCCCTTCATAGCCTTTTTTGGGGCATTTGCCTTCTTGCTGTACCCTCTGCGAGATGCCATCCATCCCACGGCGCTTGCAGATCGGCTGCTGGCGGCGCTCGGCCCGAGCTTCCTTGGCCCCGTTGCGATTTTGAGGATTTGGAGCTTCTGCCTTTTCTACGTCATGGCAGAGCTGTGGGGCAGTGTCGTCATCTCGGTCCTCTTCTGGGGGTTTGCCAATCAGGTGATCTGTGATTTCTATCTGGAATTGTTTTGATCTTGCCATTTATACAATTCACAATCTATAACTTCAGAAATGAGATCGATGACTATCAGTTCAGACAATGACGAAACAGAAGCCGGATTGATTGATTTACCACTTTTCATTTAAGATTCACTGGTTTATAGTTCCATGGACTTTGTCTTGTTCTCTCTTATCTTGCACATTATGTATTGTGAATTCGGTGATCCTAATGTCCATGACTTGTTGCTAAGCTTAAAACTTATTTTCCTTGCAGATTACTACTGTTGAGGAAGCCAAAGAATTCTACCCATTGTTTGGACTTGGAGCTAATATCGCCCTCATCTTCTCCGGGAGGACAGTAAAATACTTCTCTAATCTACGTAAGAATTTGGGGCCAGGAGTTGATGGCTGGGCAATTTCGCTGAAAGGAATGATGAGCATCGTAGTCCTTCTTGGGTTTGTGATAGTTGGAATCTATTGGGGTGCCAACAAATTCATCGTGAACGACCCATCGCTTCCAAGATCAAACCGCAAGAAGAAGGTTTGCTTCATGTCTCTTCTTACATATTCTTTTTGGACATCGATTATTAATCTTGATTATCGGCTGTGTAGGAAAAACCAAAGCTAGGGATGAACGAGAGCCTCAAGGTTTTGCTGTCCTCTAGATATGTGAGGGATCTTGCCACTTTAGTGGTCGCATACGGTATCAGTATTAACCTGGTAGAAGTCACATGGAAATCGAAGCTCAAGGCACAGGTAACCTTTCCGTGCAATGGTTATGTAAAATTCAATCCAATCCACGACGGTATAGTTTCTTCAAGCTTACCTCTGTGTACTCCTTTGCCAGTTTCCTAGTCCAAATGAGTATTCATCTTTCATGGGTGATTTCTCAACCGCTACTGGCATTGCAACATTTACAATGATGTTGCTAGGGCGGTGGATTCTCCGAAAATTCGGTTGGGGGGTGGCAGCCATGGTTACTCCCACAGTCCTGCTTCTCACCGGAGCCGGGTTCTTCTCACTAATCTTGTTCGGTGAGCCTCTGGCTCCCTTCTTGGGAAGTATCGGTTTGACTCCTCTGCTTGCCGCTGTTTATGTGGGCGCATTGCAGAATATTTTCAGCAAGAGCGCCAAATACAGCTTGTTTGATCCTTGCAAAGAAATGGCTTACATTCCTTTGGACGAAGAGATGAAGGTCAGTGTTGTTGATAGGCATTGTGACTTCACTTGATCAATCCTGAACTTGCCATGTCTGTTTCGAACGATGTGTTATCTAGGTCTTCCTCGGGTCAATTGCTTTCACACTCAGTTTACTGATGTAGTTATTGCTTGTTTCCTTCAAATAAACCACAGGTTAAAGGGAAGGCCGCTATCGATGTCGTCTGCAACCCCTTGGGAAAGTCGGGAGGCGCCTTGATCCAGCAATTCATGATTTTGACATTTGGCTCTCTGGCTAACTCGACTCCGTATCTAGGAGGAATTCTTCTGGTGATTGTTCTTGCATGGTTAGGTGCTGCGAGATCCCTGGACTCCCAGTTCTCTCCCTTGGCTAAGGAGCAGCTTGAGAGGGAGAAATTGCTGAAAGAAAAGTCTAACACACCTTCCATCGAGGCAACGAAAGAAGAAACCGAAGAGTTGCTCGCCCTTGAATCTGCAGAAGGCGAGAATTCATCCGATGGGTCACCTTTGAATCACAAATCGATTCCGGAATCTGGGGCTACCTCAGAGACCTCCAGTAAGCATGGTCAGTGAAATTACCTGATCAGGTAGCTACAAAAGATTGAAGGGCCGGGGTAAATTGGATCAGTATTGCATCAAATACAAATAACATGAAGGCGGCATTTGAGAAAATTCTCCTTATCTGTTTCGGTAAGACTGCTGGCCTGTTTCGACATTTCGTTGGGTCGTGTATTTGTTGGCAAAATTAGCTCTTCGGAAAGTATGCCAAATAGTTGGATACTTTTACAACAGCTACTTGTTAAATTCTTACTCCTCTTATTCTTATTTTACAATATGTGCAACTGTATCTTGTGACTTCGAGCAAAATATAGATTATTTTAGGGTGAAATTTTAGAGGAATTAATGAGAAAATAAAAGAGAAATAATGAAATAAGAAGTAGACTAAGCTTGGCTTAAAATGAGAAAACAAGAGCGGGAATAGAAGAATAAAAAAAATGTAGTCATAACGTAGCTTATGCGAAGTAAATTGATTCAATATCTAAAAAAAATTATCTTAAATATCATCTACGTATAGGTTTATGTATATGTAGCTCTCAAATTATTAAAAAAAAAGTTATTGAAAAATTAA
>JBBPFP010958148.1:0-10677 GCA_037974795.1 Kaempferia galanga | reverse complement strand
ACGGTTGAGTTCTCGTAGCTCGAGTATGTAGGTTCAGTCCGCTTGAAACTAGTTGATTTAAAACTGTCTGAACTTGCATACCCTCCAATTGGTGGAGGAAGAGGGACCCTTTCTGGTGATTTTGCAGTTTTACCAAGATAATGTCAAAGAACATGCCTGAAGCTAGAAAAGAGAGCGTATTTGCTCTTGGAGCACTGATGGAAATACCTTCACAATATAAAGCAACACTTGAACTCGGAATTTTAGGGTACAGATTTGAAGTGTCTTTCAGTTTTCTTGTTACTCATAATACAGAACTGCATATTGCTGAACCATATTCTCTTCTATATTATTGGTCTTGAACAGTCGTCGGACTGCAAAGTCACCAGAAAGGGTCCCTCTTCCTCCACCAATTGGAGGGTATGCAGCCTCTGTCGGTTCAGACAGTTTTAAATCAACCAGTTTCAAGCGGACTGAACCTACATACTCGAGCTACGAGACCTCAACCGTTTCTAATACAACTCCTTCTGCACCAAGTTCTTCTTACGATAATCATGTACGCTCTCCGATTCCTTCTATGCACTTCATATTGTGTGATATGATATCTTGTTATTGTTCGCTGTGATTCTCAGCTGTTTCTACTTCCCGCTGCTTACAAAATTACTTTATTCCCTTTTGCAGCTCTGTCCAATTTGCCTTACAAACCCGAAAGATATGGCCTTTGGTTGTGGGCACCAGGTGAAGTTTCCATTAACTATCTGAATTTTGTTTTGCTCTGCAGTAGTCGTAATATTTCAGAATATCTTGAGCTACTCTTAACATTTTCAGTTGGGTTAGTATCCAAATCCAGCCTACGCGTTCATTTTCTATGAACTTGTTGTTTGTACCGAATCATGCTATAATCCGGTTCTAAGGTCCATTTTGCACTTTAGAGAGATGGTACATTTTGGAAGTGTTAATAGCAAAGTTGTCACTGTATTTCTTCCTGATCAAACATGGAAAATTTTCGATACAATTAACATCTTCTTGCTCCAATTTTGCCTCCAACCAGACGTGCTGCGAGTGTGGTCCTAGTCTCGAGACGTGCCCGATCTGCCGAACCCAAATCACTACCCGAATAAAGCTCTATTGAGGCGGCGTTGTTTCAGACACTCCGTGCTGCAACCAGAGCGCGAGAGAATGATCATTCCATAAACCGAACTCTTTCCTTCTGGTCTATTTAGTTCTTTCTTAGATTCACAAGTACTGTAATCTATTCTTGGTGTTACTGATTTGTGCTTCTGTACATAGAGCCTAGCTAGTAGTTGATTTCTCGTTCAGGTTGATCATCTCACTTCATAGCTCGCTTGCAACCAAGAGAACCATGTGGCATCTCATATCTTGCATCGAATTCTATAAGATTGATTCGAATCTTTTAAGACAGTAATTTTATAAGCTTTACGATTCATTAAACTATCTAAAGAACCTCTATTGATAAGGAGCAGTGGTGAAGGTAGGTAACGTGAGGTCCATATCGCCCCAAGAGGATAAGATGAGAACCTCTATCACATCCTTTAATTATAAGCTCTCACTTGCTTCAAACTGCCCCGGCGACTAAAGAGGAAGAGGAGTTGGTTCTGTTTCTCATGGCCGCCACCATTGCCACCATGTCCCTTGTCAAGCCCCGAACCATGGCCACCGCCTCCCGCACCAAGCCTACCATCCGCAGCAAGCCCGTCTCCCTCCCACTCCCCACCATCACCACACCACCGACGGCTTCCATCGTTGCCGGCGCCGTCTTCTCCTCCCTGAGCCTCTCTGACGCCGCCTTCGCCGCCCAACAGCTGGCCGATCTGGCGGAGAGCAGCGACAACCGGGGCCTCGCGCTGCTGCTCCCCATCGTGCCCGCCCTTGCCTGGGTGCTCTACAACATCCTACAGCCGGCGCTCAACCAGCTCGAGAGGATGAGGAGCGATAAGGGGGTGGTCGTCGGGCTCGGTATCAGCTCCGCCGTCGCCGCCGCGGGGATGATGGCGGCGCCGCCCAGCGCCTCGGCAGGTGAGGTGGCGATGATCGCCGATGCGGCGGCCGGAGATAACAGAGGGCTGCTGCTGCTGTTTGTGGTGGCACCGGCGCTTGCGTGGGTCTTGTATAACATCTTGCAGCCGGCGTTGAACCAGCTCAATCGGATGCGATCTGAGTAATTATCTATATTTGTATTTGTAGGTTTAATAATAAAAACGTGTATTTTGCATGGCGGTGAAGCGAACTGTGAATGAATACTGCTCAAATTGATTATCACTTTCTTCTCTCTTTATTTGACCCTGCTTCAAACAAAGATGATCCCTTCCATGATCATTTAAGACAATGCAAATACATTAAGAGATTCAACATTAAAAAAAAATTATAAAATTAAGAAACATTTAATAATCCCCCAAGTATATATTTTATGATAGGGTGGGGGTTTTTTTAGGAGACGAATGTGAGAGAAACAAACGGTGAGTAACAAGAAAAGAGTTTTAAGATAACTGGAATTGTAATTACTAGCATGCTTCTGACTAGCTCATTGTCCTCCTAGCTAGCCCAGTCAGCCACGGCTACAAAGAAACAGTCCAAAACATTTTTAGCCTATAACAAATCTGATGAGAAGCATATTAATTCATATAGTTTCGCTTAAAAAATATAGGTTTTATAAATTACAAAACATGTAGATAGTGGTGTGTTTTAAGGATAATAATATATGAAACTGAAATGCCCATAAACTATCAGTCTGTTCCAAGCAATCATGTTAATCATTCTTCCTCTTCGGCTTCCTCAAGCCAGTTCACAAATGACTCCAGGGCTTTCACGAAAGTTTGCCTGCAAAAATTGTAAGGCCGTTAAAAAATGTATAGAAAGTGATTTTGTTGAATGCTGACTGGAATAACAATTTCTATAGAAAAAAAAAATAACATTTTTCTCTCAATCGCTATTTTAATTTTCTATTTTCTCTAGTAGAAGAAGAACAGAAGATTAGGGAAGAGAAGCAGGCTGTGGAAGAGGTCAGAAAAAGAATATTATTCAAAGAAAATCCTTATTTCCATCTTCACAAATAAACAAGATTTTATCAAATTCTTCTCATTTCAATCTTGGCAAACAAGCAGGATTTAAGAATTTTATTTTCTCAACCTTCCACATTCAGCATCTATATTTTCTTCTCATTTACTGCCCACTCTATTTTTCCCCCCTTCCCTGTTCCCTACTATATACAACCTGACTGGCAACGGCAAGGAAAAAAAACACACACATCCAGTCTCACAAGCATCATTCACATCATCCAAACAAATGAAAAGGAAGATGAGTTAGCAATGTGCACCTGCCCTTTGGGTTTGCACCCTTCCGGAACCAAAGGAGAATGGAATCTTCGGCGAGCACGTCCTGCTCATAAAGAGACCTTATAATGTCAGGGAATAACTTCATCAGTTTGGCATCCTCGTAGCACTGGATCTGGACTTTGTACATCAATTCTAGTTCCAGCTTCCCACTAGTACAAAAGGCATTCAGAAGTCCGGACCATGTCTTCACCTGATGAGGTAGAATATTGGCCCGTGAGTTATCATGGTAAATTAAACTCTGTATTGAATTGCATAAGAACATAAAATAGATCAATAACACAGAAACTATAGGCAAAAGATGGAGACTACCAATACGACCGTGCCACTAAAGCATGAAAAGGAAAGGAAAGCTTAGAGCAAACAACATAACTTAAATAATGAGCATAAAGAAATGAAAACATGAAGTAAACGTTTTTACTCCTTCTCCTCTCCTTGGGAAAGAAAATTGAAGACCTACCTGCTACAAACTAACAATAGAATTTTTTTGGGCAGTCTTATTTTGAGTCTGATTCAATGTACAATAGGTAGGTTGGTTACCAGGGTGTGGAGATTCTGGTTCTAGACTATTGTTTATCATGCATGCCCTTAATTTACCAAATGCACAACCAGATGTATGACGTTGATATTGAAGTAACATGAATACTAAACTTTTGCAGAAAACATGTAGAAATGAAGAATTGCATTTGCATATCTACACAAATAACTAACACAGAAGGGTCGGAACTTACATCCATGGCAAATCAAAGCACGGAAAATGCTAAAGATGATCAAAACACATGAATAAAATGCTTTAAAAAAAACTACCTGACGAAGCACAGAATTTGCATTCTGCTGCTGGTTTTTACTTGACCATTGAACAGCATCCATTAGCATATCCCACAAGATACGTACAACTTCAATATCAGGTAAATTGGCATCTTTGACATGCTGTTTTGCAGTTTGTATAACTTCAGAGATATCAGTTTCTTCAGCAATCTGGGTTGTCAGTGCTGTTTTCATTTCCTTCAGTTTCACTTCAAATATTTTCTTCTCGTTATACTCAACCAGAGCTAATAGTCCTTCTTTACTGGGAGTTACAAGAGAGATAAAATCAACAATTTTATCAATGGAGATAGGCAAAATGTTGGAAGTTGTTGTAAGGCCTTTGCTAAATGGTATGACTTTGAGCTGGAGCATAATACTTGCAGTAGTATGATAATAGCTTGTGAGACCGACCTTATGATAGAGCATAATACTTATAATAGTATGATCATAAGCCATGTGAGCTGTAACATATTAATTTTTCTTGTCAGCCTTATCCTTATGTTAAGCTTTTTCATGTCAACAAAAGTTGGAAAATCCCACACGTATCATCCATTGTAGATAGTGCAGTAGCTCAAGTTTCTAAAACCCTAAACATATGCCAAATTACTCAAAAATATACTAAGAATTCACCAGAAAACCCCAACTAAAAGCTTAGGAATATTCTGAATTATTATGCATCAAGATGTTGAACAAAATATACTCACGTGAAATGCTCGGAAAAGCATTCTGCAGAGCGCCTGGCAACGGGAAAACAATCAAGGAGTTTATCATCCATTTTACCTCTCTTCAAAAGCAATATAAGATCATCCAAACTGTTTTCGACCAGATATTCCTTGAAGCAAACTGTAACAAAGGAGAGCACTATTCCCTTGGCAACGAGATTGTCCTTGAGCAATGATTGGAAGACAGTCTCAGGCTGGAGGCCTGATAACTTCTGAGAAAATGCAAGGGCTGTAAATATGGCAAGTTTCTGTCATTCATTCTCCTCGAAAAGCTCCAAGGATTGGAGGAACTTTTGCATAACATTTTCAAGGTTTTTGATCAAAAAGGGCTTTCTCCGCAAAATTTTCTGAATGTTTAGAACTGAAGGCAAGATGGCGTCACGTTTAGGCTGGCAATCTAGAACTGAATAAGGGTGCCTCTCTCCCTCATCAGGTTTTATTGTACCTGGTTGTGTCCGACCACCAGTGAAGACAACCTGAAGCAGTAAAGAAGAGTGAAAATATAGAAAAGATAAAACAGAATCCATTGTAATCAGTTTGGTTCTGGTTTCATGTTCCCCTTTTACCACATTTCTTTGGGGTTATAAAGCATAAATACAGAGTAAGTATTATATATTACTACCATGTAGTATTGTATAGAATACACTATAATAAATTTTAAATATGGATTTAATGACCTATATTTAGAATATATTATATTAGGATGGACACTAAAATGTAGATCCAATATATAATATGTACAGCCAGGTTGGTTTTTCTGTTAACAATCCCCACCAGAAGTTTTAGGTCAGTTTTTAAGCTTGGTCAAAGGTAATCAATTTCAAATGGTAAGTAAAGAATAGACAGAATGAATAGAAAACGTATAACAATAAATTTTAATGTATGCATATATATTGAGAGATTGTATCCAATGACCAGGAAAGTTGTACTGAGGAAAGAAGATAACTTCCTCAGACTCACAGGTGCAATGGGATGGATAGAGTTGATGAAGTCTAATGTTTGGAAGAGTCTGCTAGTACCTGTGGCAGTAGTGCAATTGTAGCTACTTTAAGAAGGATTTCCGTCAGACTCTCAAGACCAGATTTTGCTGTTCCTAACCAGGTAGATGAATTCCAAGCAAGATATTTTGGGGAAGATGAGGGAGATGAAAAATGGGAACACATCAAATGGTGAGCTCCAGTTATTGTTTGAAATAAACTTTGATAGTTCTATAAACCTTCCTTTAGGAAAGGCTGGAGTGACAGGTAAAGAAGAGTGCAAACTTAATGTTGATGCTTGCTCTAAACCCTCCTTCCCAAAAGGCTGGAGTGAGAGGTTTGATCAGAAATGTAAAAAGAGAGTGTAAACTTAATGTTGATGCTGCTCTAAACCATCCTTTAGGCAAGGCTGGTGTTAGAAGTTTAATCAGAAATGTGGAAGGAGTGTAAAGGAGGTTTCTTCAAAACAATCCCTCCAATATAGCCAGGGAATGTGGAGCTCAAAAATATTGAGTTAGGACTGGAAGCTGCAATGACCTTGGGCTTTAAGAAGCTAGAGGCTGAGATGGATTGCAGAGAAGTCTCTTAGTGCTTGAGGACCACCTGCGGACTGCTGATAATATTGCTGAGCTGTTCAAAAGGGATTGGGAAATAATTCTTATTACACTACACAAGGAAGACTAATGTTTGTGTTGATTGTTAGCCCCTTTTGCTATGGGCATGTCTTCCGACAGGAGAATTTGTAAGGGTTGCTTTGGCATTAAAAATGAATAGGTCAGTTTTACAACCTCCTTTCACCAAGAATAAAGGGCATAGTTGTTACATATTACTAAACATGCAAACATAAGGAACAAGATAGGCTAACAGAGAAAAGATGGCATAGACTAAGTCGTGTCAGCACAGAAACAATATGAAAATGTTCTTGGTCAAAGAAAAAATATAAACAAATTACCTCAAAAAATGTGTCGCCATATCTTGAGAAGTTAAGATCTGAAGTCTCAACGTTTTTTACAACAAGTTCCTGGCAGGTGAAGAATTTCAAAATGACATTAAAAATTCTAAACAAACATTTGTCGTTATACAGAAGATTTGTGAAAGTCTATGACATATGTAAGTGTAAAATTAAACAAAGAGAATAAAATTAGATGATTCTCATTGTTGTAATATACTAATATGAATTCTATGGTTTGTGTTAAACTACAATTTGTATAGTTACATACCTATAGTCGATTTGTAAATCATGATTAGCATAGTTATAGAGCTACTGTTGATTATAATAAGCTAATGCTTCTTAATCAAGCATGATTTATAAATCATGGTCAGCATAGTCATAAAGCTAGTGATGCATACTATATGATAATACTTCTTAAGCAAGCACATAGGCAGAATAAACATTCTTAAATCTCAAAGAAAGAAACGTTGAAAAACTGAATATCAATTATATAGCATTCAATTATACAAAATATACAGGTTCCCTAAGTCATGAGCTGTCCCTCAGCAAATGAAGTGTAGTTTGGTCCCAAACTGTTTCAAGATGGCTTCTAGAATATTTGAATTTGACTAATTTTTTTTTCTTTCTAGACAGGAGCCCTGTTTCTCTTACAGTGTCACCCTTGAATTTCTTTCCTACCTCTAGTTCTACCATTGCAAGGAGATTATCCTAAATCAATAATTTCATTTGTACATGTATAATCATAAAATATAGGTAAATTTCCCAAAGGACACATCTAAAGTTGAAATGTTTTCAACATGGGCAGCTAGTATTAGACATTCCCAAAGTATGTACTTCCCATCACCTTTTTCTTTTAGAAGGCCAAAAAAATGTAATATAGTGAATGTTAACTGTCTTTCCAGAATTTTTTGAGGATCTATACATTGATGTTTTGGACAAATATGTGTACCATTGGATTCGTGAGATCGAGATTATTTTTTTAAAGATGTTTAGGTCAATGAAAATGATTTGACCAAACCAAGTTGATGGTATTTCCATGCATGAACCATAAAAGGGTATGGATGTATTTGTGAGACAATGTTGATTCCAAATATAGTTTAACTTTTGCACTGTGACATGTTAAGGTTCATCAGAGTGATTTTGGCCAAACTACCTTGGTGGCTCCTATCCATGAGTGGGTTGTTGGAGGCGAGTGGGTAGCTCGACTAAGGAATATTTTGGGATTTCATAAGGGAAGTGCGCCCTTTGGAAATTTCTGAAATCAGGTGCGGAAATTCTAACTTTTAGATGTGTTTTTTGAGAATTTTTTTTTCCTTGAATACATCTATCTTTAGACTGCATAGAATTCTGACTTGTGATTCTCATCCAATTATATCCATAACCAATTCAAGCTACAACCACAATTTATAAGCAGGTTGTCAGCACAGAAGCAAACTGGGTTTTGGTTCCAAATCACAACATATACAAATATAAATGAAACTCTTGATTCTCTTATATCTAATAAGCAATTAAAAGCATGATTTTTTTTTTCAATCTTCATAACATGACTTTGAGAAAAAGGGAACTGATTGTGTAACATTTCCTAATAAAATTTACCAGATCACCAGCATTTTCCAGATATATCAGGACCACTGCATCTGCAAAAGCTGCAGGGTCCAAAGGAGCGGCTATATTCCGTTTGCGGGTCTTTATCCGCGTACCACTGCATTAGAAAAAGAATGATTATCATAACCTTTTGACATTCTAGCCCTCCACTACATCCACCAACTTCATTGTCAAGGTGAGTATAACTGGAATCTTAGAATATATTAACTCAACTTGAGGAAACAGCCACCACGGTGTGCAAAGCCAAAGCTGGCAGAAAAAATCTTGGCCACAATTTAATGTAAAGTTAAAAAAATATGATTATCTGAAAAGTAATTTACCATCCTGTAACTGACAACAATACAATGTAAAGAAAAGTCGATAGGTTATTAGTATTTGGGTTTTAATTTCTCATCTTTTTTAGGTTAACTCCTGATAAGGTTCTCGAGGATAATATGCCTTTCCTTAGCTCTCGGTGGATATAATCCTTCCTTTCTCAATCAGAATTTCTCCAAAACCTACAAATTCGAGCGTATGACTGAACCCAATCATCATTTGAAAGCAACAGAGAGTGAATCGTCTCCGTAACGTATTATGCAACATAACTAAACCACGCAGCAGCATATTTAAGAAAGCCAAAAGCATATTTAAGAAAGCTAAAGCAGTCTGAATGCAGGGAAGCCGATCAACATACCCTAGAGTGGGTTTCTCCTTCGAGCTGCAAAATATAAAAATAATAAAACAATACGTTAGACAAGTAAAAAAAATATGAACACAAACCTAGGTATGGAAAAAAAAAATTGCACCGTGAAATCACCATCCATAAAGCTAACATAACAAAATCACATTCCGATCAGGCATACCAGTAAAGGAAATTCCGCACAAAATGACAATAAATAATAAAGCGATTAATCGGGACGCCATGTTCGTATCGCCAAAAGCAGATCTACAATAAAATATGGAAGATCTACTGTCCAACGAAAAAAAAAAAACCGCGATCTAACATTCAAGGACCATGATTTTAATCTCCCTGCATAAATCTCGAGAAGAAAGCAGAAGCGACCTTCAAAGACGATAAATCGAAAGGAAATGAAGAGCACAAAGCACGGAGAAGGAGAGATACCTCATAAACCAAGATAGAGATCCCGCGATAAGGCTTCGATCGGCTGGAGGAGGTGGAAGGGGCGAAAAGGATGCTCATCTCCTATCACAAGGACGCGAATAAATACCCAATTCGACAACAGATGCCTTCACAGCAAATTTTTCATTTTGCCTCCTAGCGTTTACATTTTTAGAATAAAATCCAAAATTTCAAGGTATTCATAAAATTTTGAACTTGTTATTTTTCTTCTAATTATTAGCACCATTAATTCATTTAATACGATTCATTTATTTAATTTAAATTTGAGTTAAATAAATATATATCATAACAAATTCATTTTCAAATATATATAATTATTTGTTAATAGTAATACATATGAATTATAAATATTATAATATATAGTTCTAGTAATTAAAAATAATAATATATGATTAAAATTTAAAATTTATTTAACTTCATTAAATATGTCACATTTATTTAGCTATAACTCATTAGATTTTAAAATTTAGAAGTATTTTGTTTATTATAAATGAATCGTGTGTGTATTATGTTGGACTTTCCGAGCCACAAAAATTACTTTTTGTGTTGCAGAAACCCCGAAAGTCCATGTCACGGATCCATGCAAAATATAAAAATTTTAGAAGACTAAGATCTACACTAGATCTAAAGTATGAGAGTTTTACCCTCGATGCGAAGCCCTTCGCTTATCCCGCTCGTCCAAAGATCGTCGGATCTCCAAGGGTGTCAAGTGTACACCCCTCTATGTGTATCCACACAAGCAACAAGAATGGAGAAGAAACTTTAGAGTGTGCTAGCACTCATGCAAGTTTCGGCCAAGGTAGGGAGAGGGGAGAAGAGAAGGAAGAAGCTAGAGGAAGAAGAAGGAATGAATGAGCCTTCATTACCAAAATCAAAACCTCCTTCCCTCTTAATGTGGTCGGCCACTTCAAGCACACCAAGAGTCATTTGACTCTTGGTCTTCCAATAAGGTGGTACTCTCTTAAGTGTCATTGATGATGTGTAACATCATCATTGGTTGGCCTTGCCAAATCATCTCTATGATGTGGCATTGAGTCAAGTCAAAATTGACTCTTCATCTCCCTTCTCAAGTCAAGTCAAACTTGACCTAATAACTCCCATGGTTGATCAAATCCAACCACTTGATTCAAGCCAATTTCAATTTAATGAATCTCTATTCATTAAT
>JBBPFP010957935.1:0-14572 GCA_037974795.1 Kaempferia galanga | reverse complement strand
GAGTTAGAGGTGCAAGTATTAACATGGACCTTGAAGATAAAACTTCTCAACAATTAAATAGTGAATATATGACTCCATAAACTTGAATATGAAGAACAGATATATGACTCCATTAACTTGTTGGGGATTTTTCCAATATGAAGAACAAAGCCTCCATAAACTTGAACATTATTTACTACAAATGATCCAAATGACCCTTCAATTGACCCAGTGTCATATATCTACAACAAAGAAGTGAAAGATCATGTTTCTTGTACAAATGTCAAAGTAGATCTGAGGATGGGAATAAAGGAAATTAGTGAAGTGTCATATTTGATCAGTAGAATTAGGAAACAGCCCCACCAAGCAAAACAAAATCAAAGCAAATTGAAACACCACAATAATAAACAAAAACACAAGCATGACAAAAACACAAAAAAAAAAAATAGTGTTAAATCAAAAGGAAGTTAATACAATCCAACTGATCAAACCATATATGTATTATATTTGGTATACACTAAAAGGCATCAAAAGTGGAGATGTCACAACTGCTAGCATATTCATAACTTAGAACACCATCCACTTAGAAATTTTGAGGTTGTGATGCTGTTAACATGACAGATTCCGGTACATGAAGCCATAGAATTAGTTTATGACAACACGTGCAGATGGAAGAGATTATCATTTTATTATACTAGTCTCTATTTCATCCTGAGGCCTTCATTGTTTTCTTTCCAATTTCATGGGAATTTAGCTTCATATCATTGCCTCAGAGCATGTTCCATACTACATTTTTCATGGACAGACTCATATAATGATTTCTTATATGCTTAAGTTCATGAAATGGATATAACCATAGTGATCAAAATTGTGTTTAGGACCTTAGGAGTTCAAGATCTTATGATCCAAACTGACCTAAAATATCCACATCCTAAATAGAATCTTAATTGGGCTATAATCTTATGATCCTAAGATCCGATCCTATACTTGATTACTGTTCCAATATAGTATCTCAGTCCCAACCATGAATAAATAGAAAAATTGCACATAAAATTAGACATTTAAACATTTATATTTACTACAACGGATAATTTTTTCCATTTCATATCATTTGAGGAAATTTTAAATTACATAAGATAGGAACTAAGTAGAACAACTTTTTATCATGCATGTCATTACTGTCCATCTTATTGAAGTTACTACTTGCTATATAGATATGGAACACTGACAGTTCTATTTTATTTTGTATATATCTATCATCTGAATAAGTTTATTTAATTTTAATTTAATATACATGATAAAACATAGAAATAAAAAAAAATAGCTCCAAAATATTTTAATAAAAATATAGAATCTTTGATCTTACATTACAATCCTACAGTCTGATCATATAAACCTATTTATGTTTATAAGTAGGAAGGATCTGGATTATGACAACATCAGACATCAGTATTTTGATGATTCAACAAACCATTACTTTGTGCCCACTGAATAAAACTTCCATGTCCACAGCAAAATATGTCTCACGCCACTACTTTATGCCCACTGATTACAACTTCCATATCCACAAAAAATGTGTCAGAAACAATTTAATTCCTTGCTCACACAAATGCTTTGAACAAGGAAAAAAATTGTGCAGAAGGCAAAAGACTATTCAGAAATGCAAATGGAAGTAGAAAAGAGAGACAACTTAACTTTTAGTGAGATATAATCAAAAGGAGTTGATTTACAAAATCTGAAGATGTTTTATCAGTTGAGAAGCACATGTTACCTGTCCTCCCTGTTCAGCATAGAAGCTTGTACTTTCCAATACGATGCCAATGTCAGCTCCATCAGAAGCAGTCTCAATGAACTCACTACCAGTGTATATAGCTTTAACCACACTTTCATGCTCCTAATTAAAAATAGATTCTGTATTAATTACTTATCTTCCATCACAATATCTAATATTTTGCCCAAGCAGGAACAGATAACCTAATTGCAATATAAATCAACAGAGTTTCTAAGCTAGCATAGCAACTGAATTGGCCTGAGATAACAAGAATAAACAACCAAGAAAAAAATTGCAATTTTGAGTTTTTCTTTGTAGAAAACTTAAGTGCATATCAAATGCTAAACTTCAAATATGAAAAAGATAACATCTATTCTAGAAATGCAGACAGGAAGAAATCAAGTACAAATGATCATATAATTCAAAAGAATGCAACTAAGAAAATTTCAAGCTACTTTTTCTTGTCAATAAATGAACTATTGCTAGCCAAAGAAAAAACAAAACTTATTTTTCTTTTAAACCTGGTTCCATATAAATTTGTAACTATCATCTGTTGTAGCCACACCATTCTTATGCAACTCAGATGTAGCATCAGCATCCATTACAATGGATTCCCCAACCACCTGCCAAGCACATAAAGCGACAGAAATATCATGACAACTGAAATGCAATAAATTTAGAATATCTTAAACAACCTAGGAAAATTTTACAATAAGGTTCGTGTAGAATATCGAACAAGCCTGGAAAGGATCAATCTAAAAATGAAATTGTTCATAAAAATATGCATGATATAGCAGATGCAATTCGCAAATAGCATTGACAAACAGAGGAGATAAGTGAATCAAAATCAGTACAAGTGGTCATACAAGTCAACCTTGATTTCCCAACCACTAGCATCCATAGTAATTCCAAGGTAGTACATTGTTGCTGATGGCAATTCAGTCCAAACAACAGCATAAACTAAATTTACAAGCTTTAAGTAGATAGAATTGAATTTAAAACAAAAAGAGAATTTCAGTACAAGTGGTTATACAAGTCAACCTTAGTTTCCCAGCCATTATCATCCATACCAGTTCCAATGTGGTACATTGTCGCTGGTGGCAATCCAGTCCAAACAACACCATAAACTAATTTTACAAGTTTTAAGCAGATTGAATTGAATTTGAAACCAAAGAGGATTTCAGTACATAAGGTTATACAAGTCAACCTTAGTTTCCGAACCACTAGCATCCAATACTAGTTCCAAGGTAGCACGTTGGCAATCCAGTCCAAACAACACCATAAACTAAATTTACAAGATTTAAGCAGATCGAATTGAATTTAAAATCAACGAGGATTAAGGTTCAGTACATCAATGCAATTTCATCATGTCTATAGATAAATTACGCTAGTTACAAGAATGAACTATAATATTCATCAAAATGGCATTCCTAATAAATAGCAATGTCAATTTTCTACTTCTAAAAGTTTCTTGTCCCTCTCATTTCTAGTTAGCATCTAAATTCTCTGAAGTCATTCAAGAGGCACTCGTGAGTTTGGTCACATCAACCCAACTAATAGAAGCAAGTCTCCAAAATTCAAATTGATAATTGATTTCAACTACAATATCACGTAGCAAAACTACCACAAAGGCTAAGGTAAAAAAAGTAAATATACTTTTTCAAATTATCACTTACTAGTTGAGAAGATGATCTTGCAGCTGTTTCTAAAAATTACACTAATACATAATCAACATGGAACCAAGACAGTGACAATCAAATATGTAATCTTGCTCAATTCAAGTACCATATCCCTTTTCTTATCCTAGGCCTACAATAATGTGTTTTATCTGTAGTAAGTCTTCAAATTTATTCAAATCAATAAAATCTCAGGCAGTTATTCATTACCTTAATATCCCCATTAGTTAATGAACAATGAGGTATTCCTCACAAAAAATCAAGATGAGCAAGCATTATTAATGCATCATAGTCATTAAGTCCATCTTCCAAATAAAACAAATAAAACACACACCCACTCACACACACACCTTACTGCGAGCACTCCTGGCCTTCTGCCTGGCTTCTTCCATAGCAATGTTAAAACCTTCCACATCAACCGTAAGTCCCCTTTCTTCAGCCATTAACTAAAGAAATAGATGTTGGGAAAAATTTCAATAACAAGAAGAGATTGTAAAACATATGCATTGACTTAAACACTTCACCTGAGTTAAATCAATAGGAAATCCATAGGTATCCCACAAAATAAATGCCTCCTGCCAAAAATAGGGGTCTCCAAGTAAGGTACAAGAAAGAAATTAATTTGATGTATGAATTGTAACATAGTATTTAATAAAAGTATAAACCAAAAGCAAGAAAGTTCTAACTGGCAACAATCATAAAGACAGGAGCACAAAAACGGTGAAAATTTATTGTGTCCTATATATACATGATGTAGTAGTCCACTTAGCATAATATCAGAGGTGATCTAGGGTTTTATTCTTTAAAGCAATCCCCTCAGGAAGAGGCCAACAATTTTGACGACAGCCTCCATTCATCCATTAATCTTTCACCATGCTCCCCACATTGTCTTCCTCAAAAAATACACCTGACCAAAGTTCCGCAAGGGAATCACAAGTTCCAGTAATTGTTATGCTCTCCAAGAGAGAGCAGTACCTTCCCTTCTAGTTGTTCCAAAACTGCAAATCTAACCCGGGATAAGAGCCTTAATAGAGACCCACCAGGTATCTCCTCCTCTAGGAATTGAACCTGTGTTATGCATTTTTGGCACCTCTTCACTTCGACTGCGCCAATTGTCTCTTTTCTACATCATCAACCTGGAGATCAAGTTCTACACTGCTCATTCTTAAGTGTTTACGAGCACAAGAGGGTAGGTCTGACACCAGATTCAGTCAGTGGGCAGCACCATAGTCACTTGCATACCCTATGATTAGTCCCTCTTTGGGAAAAAGCTATCTATTTGTAATCAGCAAAGAGAGCGTTCTTCCTACTGAAACAGTTGTTTTTCTTTCCTGACAAGATCTACTCCCCCTCTTCTTTTCATTGTGGTTCTTCCTCCAGTACTTTCACCAAGCACAAACTGTGGCAGCGCTCCATTGGCATCTCCAGCAGTGGCACTCCACGGACAACATTATTTTCACCTACTACCTCTTCTCCTTCATCACTAGCTGCCAACTCCTCTGCATGAACCATGCCAAAAAACTGCTATCTGAATGAAAGCAGTCGACCTATTCTGACAGCCTAAACTAGTGGAGCAACCAGTGCAAAACCAACAACCTCAGTTATCTAATTGTTGCTTCTCTACAATTGCTATCCATCTGCTAAGACTCGCAATTACCTCACGGCAAGTATGATTTTTCTTCCTCCTTGTATTAGAGCTTTGATTCATCATCTTTGGGGTCAAAGACAAATATCTAGTTCTTGTTCTCAGATCTCCCTTCATCTAGTGACAACCAATCAGATCCAGGTCCAGATCAAGATTGGTTTCCTGCTTCTTCTTCATATTTATTCAATGGAATACTCACTTCATCCTCAGTCACCGGGAGGACTTTATCAAGTAATTTCCTTCTCCCAATATGTCAATCCCTGCATGTTACCAACGATACCATCATCAAATGATTTGCTTCTCCCCTTTCATCAGTCCATTGCATGTTATCCACACTGTCATAGAGGAAGCCACTTGAGAATAAACAAGGTACTCAAGATAGGGACAGGAGAAGTGAAGCAGCAATTTGCCTTGTCCACCTGGAATAGAATTTTTTTTTAAAAAAAAAAGTAAGGGAAAAGATAGGATCAATTTGAATCGCTTTTCCTCACTTTTGTTTACTTGAAAGTGTGTGAGGAGAAAAATGGAAAAAAAAATTGTGGGAAAAAGTTTACAATTGCATGTCTTGAGAATGATAAATTTAAGATTAAAGTTGTCTTTTTCTCTCATTCTTCTCCCTCCTTACATTCAAGTAAACAAAACAAAGGAAATCAAGCCCCCCCCCCCCCCAAATCTCTTCATTCCCTCTTCCCTACCTCAGCATTCTCTTTCTTTCTCCTCTTCCTCCACTCAGTAACAAGCTATACATATATAGTATCTTCCTTCCTGATTGAGAGGAGTGAGGAGAATTATTGAGTTTTCAGCTAAAAGTTATAGGTGCAAAGGGCTTAATCCCACCTCAAATGTCTTAGATTTAGATTGTGGTGAATACTCTATATACCATGTAATAGCCCTCTTTTCAAAGGATGATATCAATATTACCTGCCCACTTAATAAAGGAAAATAGAAAATCATTTACATTTTCTATAGACCCAATTATAAATTTAGAAGAAATGGCAATCTGAAAAGGAAACAGATATGAATAACAAAGTTTGAAATTAACTGGGAAATAAGTAATTGATTATAAGAAACAATAGTCACATTAAGACCAAGTAAGAAATTGAATATTCCATTAAAGTTGTGTTTCCAAGCAAAAAAATGCGATGGAGAAATGAATGTTCATGTCACTTGTTTCCGTCCATTTCCTTGAGCAAAACTGGAGGGATAGGAAAGGTTTCTCAAACTTACTGCAATTTTCTCTTTCACCCAAAAGTCAAACAGAAAGCGCTTATTTGGGCAAAAATTCACTAATTTCACTAAAATATTATTTTATTTCTTGTTTATCTTAAGTTTATTTCTCTTTTTAAGCAATTAAGTTTAGAAAATAAAGTTTCACTCATTCCTTTTTTACTCCAAGGATATGTGGAACAAAACAAAGTTTCCCTCACTCCTTTTTTCCTCCAAGGATATGTGGAATAAATTTTCAAGAGAACACGATCTGACAGATCAATTTCTCTATCTTCTCCCTGCAAACTTTTTTCCCTAGCTCACTCCTCTCCCTCATGAATGCTACATTAAATGTAACAACAAAGAGAGCATAAAAAGACAAATCTATTTACATAAACGAACATACAACTATAAATTACTCAACAACTAACAGTACATGCCTGCCCACTTATTGTAGTGCCTTGAACATCCTGCGCAGCCTTCTTAAACTTCTCAATTCCCTGAAAACAATGTGCTC
Source organism: Kaempferia galanga (assembly GCA_037974795.1). Lineage (NCBI taxonomy): Eukaryota > Viridiplantae > Streptophyta > Magnoliopsida > Zingiberales > Zingiberaceae > Kaempferia > Kaempferia galanga. The sequence goes on along the minus strand of JBBPFP010957935.1, from coordinate 7,778 downwards.
CATTATGTATTATTTACCAATGCAAAAAATTGATAAATGATCAAATAATATATAGTAATAAACAACAAGAAACTAATTGGCTGTTGTGATCCTTGTTACTATTGCTCTATCACCTTCCAAGTTCATTGTTCATCAAATATGTGGATGACATGGACAGCCAAATTGAGTGGGCAGCATTCACAGTATTTGGACATCTAACTGGAGGCATTTACATATAAATGGAGAAGATAATGCTGCTGACGTGTTTAACAAATGAATATGAGAATACAACTAAATTAATGGCATTTTCATCCCTGCTCAAGATTGATATACTTCTTTCACAGACTTCACAATAATAAGATCTTGAATATTCACAAACAGAGAAATGCAATCCAAATAATGGTCTAACAGAAAGGCAAGTTGAATAAAATGCAATTATACGACCTATACTCATGCATAGTCAAAACCAACTTTTCTGACTGATTACAGAAGTTCTGATTGTGATGAAATTGAATTCACAAGAACCAAATAGGTAAGATAATAATATTATAACAAAATAAATATTTTTCAGAGGGAAAGAAAAAGAAAAAGATGATGCATTGCTTCGAGTTGACATCTATAATTATATGAATAAAACATTTACCTTTACTAATGTCCTTCCAAAGCTTGCTTCCTCCTCTGCTATTATCTCTTGTATCTTAGACTGATATTGCTTCAGCTCAGGGAATACAACGCCCATCACTTTAACAACAGTACCTACAAAACTAGATATCATTGCAATCATGAGACAAAAAATAACAAACATAGAAAACAAGATCAAAGTTACATATATGAATGTCTATATCCTAATGATAACCAAGGCAATATGAGATTGATCTAGCATTGAAATAGTCCTCAACGCAAGTAATCCAATTGTGAAAGAAAGTGTTTTCCAGATAGTTTCATAAAGCACCTAGATAGCAGAGTTTACTATTTTTTATCATAATACCAACACACAGCTTAGCATTTAACAAGATAGGATTACTTAGACATGCAGTTCTAAATTGCCTAACAGCAATGTGCATAGAGACTGCTCACCATCAACAAATTCATGACCACCCAATCACAATAAAGATCATATAATCATTCTCAACAATGCATCTACTATGGAATCTTCAAGTATCATAGTTGGAGGCCACGAACTTTCATATCCATTAGGATATTGACAATAATTCAATGTTCGAATACACAATATGCTCTATAAACTCGATACATCATTATTAGAAATATTAACATGATGGCAGAGACATTTTAATTGTATTTATGAAAAATAATTTATTCAAATCCCAGCAATATAGACCTTTTTTTTGCTGTTTTTTATCTGACAAAAAAAGTTTTCCCACATTAACATTCTTATAATGGTAAAAACAAGAAATATGCATATCGAAAGGCCTTTGTGCTTTGATCAATCTCTTCAACAGGTAGTTTGGAAACATATTTAGGGTTGTCTGTTAGAGAAAATCAAACATGAAGACATGAGAAAATAATATCCACCACTTAAGCATAACGCTTCAACACAAGATGTGTGCATGATGATGATCAAGCATTGTCCTTACACCTTACCCACTAAAGAATCCTTCTTGTGCTTTTAAAACTTCTCTGCCATATCGGACAGCTCGTCGAAGAATACGCCTAAGAACGTATTCCCGCCCCTCATTTCCTGTAGATATATCAACTTGTTGAGGTATTTAAATAAGATGAAACACAGGCAAAAGTGAACAGATTAGGAAAAAAAATACATATGTGAACAATATGCAATCAAAGTTCATTCACAAATAAGAAGTTGACAACAGAGATACCTTGTTACATGAACAAACAATCAAAATCATGGCATGCCATACCTTAAAGTTAAGATGTTACAACAGGGAAGTTTAGGCTGCAGGTGTTCTAAGCAATATACAATCTTGGCTACTAGAGAGTATCAAATATGCTTGACGGGTAGCTTTGTCTGGTACCCTTCCATTACAAAACACTAGACACTTAGTCACCTACTTTTGACACAGTGCATAACGACCAAATGTCAGATACAAAATCCTAGAAACCTTTATCCCGCTAAATGAGGTCGAATAAGTTGTTGGAGATGACAAAGATGATAATTCGAACTGGCCTTGCTGCTAGAAAATCGTCTAAAAAGCTCAAGGGAATGGCTATCGCAGCCTTGCTCAACATACACAAAAGGAAAGCAATGGAAGGTTGAGCAACATTACCTGGCTAAATGATTGGTGAAGATACTGAGATAGATGGATTGAATTGATTATATTGAGTGGAATGACTAGAGGTGCGGCATAAAGAGCGAGAAAGTTTGCAACTTCAAGATACCATATTGAGAAGAAAGTGCAGTTAAACTTATCAGGAAATAAATAGATCCACAATATTCATAACCCCAAGTAACATTAGCAATAGAGAGTTGTGTGGTTTCACTTTACCTACTCAAATCCAGTAGCTAACAATAATACTTAAGGAGTAGAAAAAACAACATAGACTTCCAGTGAGCAAAAATATTATTTTCCAATGCTTGAGGATTCCCCATACCTCAAATGTGCATATTTAGGCATGAAAATATGGAATAACCTAGTGTTTTATATTACAAACAGAATCAGCTAGACGCCCTGTTTGGAAAAAGACTGAGACTTGCTCACTTCTAACAACTTATAGTGGTCTGAAAACTTCAAACAGACTTTAAGAGTTCGAATAGATAAAACCATATGGTTCAGACATCAGAAACACAAATTTTGAAATATTTACCAGGACGGGAACCATCGGCAATAGCAAAAGAAAGTGTTCTTATGTGATCAGCAACCACTCTATAGGCCATGTCAACTTTGTCCATATCATCAGATCCTATCCTGCCTGAGTAAGGCCGAGCCCCTGTCACCTGTAAACATTAACAGGGAGATTTCATCAAAATCTCAGTGTATTTCAAAATTAAACAGAGGAGTTTGATAATAACATACTTGTTGAATGGCATCAAATATAGGCATGAATACATCTGTATCATAATTGCTCATTTTGTTTTGAAGAATAGAAGTCAATCTTTCAAAACCCATCCCTGTATCAACATGTTTAGCAGGCAAAGACCTCAGACTTCCATCAGCTTCCCGGTTGAACTGCAAAAGGGTATATATAGAAAGAAATATAAAGGAGAATCAATTAAAAAAGAAAAGAATATTTTCAAATATTAATAAAAAACAAGACCAAACTAAAAAAAAAGCATACTTGAATAAACACGAGGTTCCAAATTTCAATGCATGTAGGATCATCATTGTTAACCAAAGATGCGGCATCACGATTACCAAGACGATCAAAATGTATTTCTGTGCAAGGGCCACAAGGACCAGTGTCACCCATTTCCCAGAAGTTGTCCTGTTGATATTACAAAGAATTACATATGGAAAACTTTTCACAATGGTTATGAAACAGATTGGCAATCCATATAGATTAAGATAAAAATGAAGCTTAACCATAACTTGAGCAAAAACAGAAATTGAGCACAAGAAATTGAACAAAGTAATTAACATGTAAATCAGGACCACATATCAAGAAACCAGATTGGAAAAGACACTTGCAGATAACATAGTAATGCAAAACAAGTTTAACTGTTTTAAGTTTTTTAAATACCAATTTGGACCTTTTCACTCAAAATTTGATCCGCCCTTTTGAGAATTGTGTTGCATGACATAAGCATTAATCTGGAATTTAATCATTACATAGGAAGTAAACAGAAGCAGAGGGAACAAAAAACTAATAGGTAATGTTGACAAGTACATATAATAATCACAAATTATGCAACTGTTTTAGAAAAAAATTGGAATTGCAGAATGATGATATGAATAAGAGAAAGGATTTCATCTACAACAAGAACAACCAATCCTTTACCCCCACTAAATGGGGTCGGCTATATGGATACTTTTATGTCACTAGGCTCGATCCCCTACTATATCCTCATCTATATAAAAATGAATTTTACCTTGTTTTATCATTGTTAACTAAGTCTTCCTTTGTTTCCCTCTTTCTCGATTGATGTGTATATTTGTCATGATCTCACATCTCCTAAACTAGGGCATTTATTGGTAGCTTAAATGCATGCTCATATCATTTTAAACACGTCTTTCTACTAATATTCTCATTTATTATTTTTGTTCATCCTCATATATTCGCACATCCACTTATGTCTGCATATCCACCATGACATCCTCCTCTCTACGACTCTCATCTTTTGCTAATATACTCGATTCACAGTCAAACATTCAATTTCATATAACATAACAAGTCTACCCACCATTTTTTAAAATTTCCCTTTAAGCTTTAGAGATAAAACATTTAAAGTCCTCCTCCATTTCAACCATCCTACCTATATCCTATATGAAACATTTCTATCAACTCCTCCATCCTAATGTAATAATGATCTTAAATACTTAAAGCTCCCAATTACAGATAATTCATCCTCCTATCTCAACAATGGTCTTGTTACCTCTACTACTATTAAATTTAAAGTCCATGGACTTGTCTTTCTACTACTAAGCTTAAAACCTTTTACTGTTTCTTCTAATTTTTTCCGCCAAGGATCAAACTTAGCATTTACACTTTCACATGTTTCATCGACCAAAACAATATTATCTGCAAGCATAATAACGTGTCTTAGATGTGATCAACGAGTTCATATATAACTAGTATAAAAAGATATGACACTTCGATATTACACCCTAAGTATATTTCATCCTTTTATTCATTTGAGACTTCGATTCTTGTGTTACATAGGTAAATTACCTTATTCATGCCTTGAAATAAATGTTAAGATACTATAGCCAATTTAAGAAATGATATTTTGTCAAATCATCATTGTTATGCATAGAATTGGTTGTCGATGTAAGGGACGTATTAATGATTAATAGGGAAATTACATGCCCATATAATTGAAGCTTTCATATGTGGATATTCTAATTATGTACTATTCCAAAAACATATGATAATGGTGAGATAGACAAAATTCCCGTGTATTTGCCCTTCTATTGAAATATAGCTGCTACCTTAAGCATATTGCTATTATGTGGGCTAAATATATCAGCAAAATAGTTTTAAATTATTAAAGACTTGTGGAGACAATCAAATGTTAACCAACAGCTGGTGCTGCAGATTTTAAGATAGGTCAATTTTTCTTGAGTAGATAGAAATTAGTTTTCGCAAAATAGTTAACATAATCCTTTTCGCTCATAAATTTTTTTCTCTTTCCTCAGTAGACAAAAAACCTTAATATAGTTGAAGATTCCAGACCATTTCATCTTTGCATCACAATTTTTTTCTTTTGGTTCACAGTATGAGAGGTTGTAAAAGATGATGTATGGACAACTTTATTTGGAAAACAGAAATTCTCAAATAAAGAGGTTTTATTCAAATAGAAGAATGAAATAAGATATATTCACAATTCATTATGAGTATTCGTTACACAAGCTAATACTTGGTAAAGTTTTTTTCAAAATTGAGTCTCCTGATAACCTTATTCACAAAAGTAAATGCAGAATTTACAAACAGATTAAAATTAAAGTAGATTGGAAAGCCTCAAGGCATTTCAAGTTTCAAATAAAAAGTTAATAAAACAAAGCACTAACTTATGTTACTAACGTATCTTACCTTACATCCAAAAGGCAACACCCGAGCAGGTGACAAAAATTTTAGCCATGTATCTCTAGCTTCAAAATCCGCTGGAAGTCCCAGCTTCTCATCACCGCCAAAATAAGTAGCATATATCCTATCTTTAGGCAATTTATATACCTGCAAGTCAATAAATAATTTGCAACTATGAGTTGACTTACCACTGTGCAATTAATATGCAGAAGTTATCATACATTTTATGTGAACCAGTAACAGTTAATGATTTCAAACACCTGAACATACAAGCATTGACTTACAAAAACTCAAATTAAGTAAAACCAAGGAAACAATTTCAACCTCCGTCAAGCACCAAGATTATTCAAACTTACTCAACGAGAGTTGGACTTTATATTGGAAGACTGGTAATTTGATTGAAGTTCAATAAACAATGCTATTTTTATAAAGATATAGCTCGAATTAGTAAGACACTTGAAGACGAATAGGAAACACTAAAGATCGAGACTTTATTATTGGAAAGTAGGAGACGAATAGGAAAAATAGAAGACCTCGGTTAGAAGCTCCCACGCCCAAGAGATGGCCTCGGTCTTGAAGTAATCGCCGAAAGACCAGTTGCCAAGCATCTCGAAGAACGTATGATGGTAGGTATCCTTCCCAACGTCATCGAGGTCGTTGTGCTTCCCTCCAGCGCGAATGCATTTTTGAGTATTACACGCCCGCTTGAGCCGCCCAAGCGGAGTCGTGGGGTTCACCGTTCCAAGGAAGATCGGTTTGAATTGGTTCATCCCAGCGTTGGCAAAGAGAAGAGTAGGGTCATCCAGAGGAACCACAGGGCTCGACCGCCATTCGATGTGCCCCTTGCTCTCGAAGAACCGAATGAAGGTCTCCCTCACCTTGTCCGCGGGCCACTCCACCGGCGCCCCTTGGTGATCCATATCTATCTGGACATTTCAAATAAAAGTAAAGTAATAGTTCAAAGAAATATTTTTAATAACTTGGTCCATGGTGAAGCAATATTAAAACTTGTTACAATTAGTTTAAAGCATAAGTCCAAAACATGATCGTTTGTTGACATGGAGTCCTGATAATGTAGCATATAAGCACATAACAGAGTATGTTAATCTGGATGTCCTATGCAAGAATATATTGTAAGTGTTGCTCCCTTCTCAAGGTGTTAAGCTTACTGGTATTTACCTAAGGTAGTTTAACTAATGCAAATAGATACAACAGATTCTATTATGATTAATGCAGATAGGTACAAAATATTCTGTTCTCTTTGGATGATAGATTAAATTTAGTATTTGGATTGTTTGTTACATATCCAATTCGTGTTAAACTCATTTTAACCACCATACCTCCAACTACTAGTGCCCACATTTCATGATGAACGAACTACAACACTGTAAGCTTTTGTTTGTTCTATATGTATACCAATGCCATTTCATTACATAGTGCTCGTAGAATTTGTAGAATTTTCAAACCCGATTTGTTGAAAATTGACAGAGCGCAAACTTCATCTGCATTGCACAAATATACTTTTTTCCTATCAGTTATATGAAAACATCCCAAAAACAATTTCCTCAATTTTTGAACATTTTCACTAGGAACTTAAATAAACAGCAATCGAACACAAGGACAATCAAAGCCCTAAATATTAGAACCTGCGCCTTCCAAGCCGCTTCAGCGTCCTTCTTCTGCCGGCTGGCATCTGCATCATCCTGAGACAAGAACCAATATCAGAACAAGTCACTGTAACGGACCAAGTGACGTAGGCAAACCGATCAAAGAAGGAGAGCAGACAGAGGGCAGTACGAAATCAGAAGAACATCGGGCGACACCGAGGGGATCTGGGATGTCGGAGGCCGAGGAATATGAAGAATTGTCGGTGAATTCCATCGCCCATCGCCGTGCAACGCCTTTCCCCTTCTCCATTGCTTCCTCCGCCCGCCTCGCGACGAGACGATGGAGACGGAGAGCTATCCTCGGACCCGTGGGCGAGCCTGGACCGAGGTGCGGAGCGTGGAATGGATAGCGTAGATCCCACCTTACGGTGAGTGCTTAGGATGAGAACCTTATGAAGATCCGACGGCGATGGTTGCACCTGTAGTTTGCCCAATTTAATCCGTCGGGTCGGGATCGTATCGTAGATTACC
>JBBPFP010957727.1:0-14579 GCA_037974795.1 Kaempferia galanga | reverse complement strand
AATTTTAAATCGTCAAAAAGGACAAAGTTATTAACTAAGAAAAAAAACAATAAAAACAATTCAAAAGAAAAGAATTATCCTCAGTTAAGATTATACTTCATTATTAACATATAGATATATTAATTGCTTGATATTATCTTTTGGGTATTTGCGTGATCCATAAGATGTGTCTTAAAGAAACTTTAATAATATAATCATATAATTGAAAAATTATCTAGGCGTTTTAATTTTCAGGTTTGAATAAGTGAATGGATTGATTTGTCAAAAATGGCTTTATGACCACTTTTAATTTGTTTTAACTTAAAAATATTTAAAAAAACAAAAAGAAAATAAGGATGCATGATTTAAGTAAAAAAAAAAAAACCTTGTAATGTTACACGTATATTAATATAACATTGTATAAAGTTTTTCTTTAGTTAATTAGTAATTAACTAGCTACGAGATTAATTAAACTTAATTAGAATATATGAAACGCATTTTTGTAAATCAGACTAAAAATTAATATCCAAACAGACAAATAAAAATTTCCCTAAAAAAAAGAGGAAATTTTCCTTTTCAGCACGTAAATACAAGTGAAAAGACAAAATTAACCCTGCATCCATGCATCCCTACCAGATATCATACGGATTCTTAGTGCAGGCTTACGAAGCGGACCGTCGGCGATTTATTCTCTTCTCCGCAGCTACCAACGGCTACTGCGCTACCGCCGCCGCCTCCGTTGCTATCCGCCGTGGTAATCGCTTATATGTTCTTCACAAGTGACAAGTGGTGAAGCGCAGAAGCCCTTTATTTCTCAACGGTAAAAATCACTTCTTTTGGGCTCGTTTTGTTTGGCAGAGACAAGTTGCTGCTTTGTTAGGATTTCGTTACCTTCTTCGTTTTAGGTTTAGCGTTCCGATTGTATGGATTGAGTTCTCTCGCTTCTTTTTTTCGATCTCTCTTTATTTTCGCCTTTTTTCTTCTAAAGAGAAATTGCTGCGGTTGGGGTTTTAGGGATTTTAGAGGTGGAGATTACTTTGATATGGGATTTTAACTTCGATTGTTCCCTTGTTAACATAGGTTATGATTCTAATTAAAAAGAGAATCTGATATGAATTCTATTTTTCTTCCAGCATTGTTTCCGTAATACTCTCGATGAAATTTCTAAAAAAAATCTCTTTATAATCTGAATAGGAGTTATCCTTTTATTTTTCATGTTCTACCCTGTTTCCAACATAACAATAACCTAGATAGGGATTGGGCTGGATTTATTTTCTCTGAATTGATCTTACAAACGTATATGTTAATGAATTCAGCAATACTCTTTTAACTGTTATTTATTTATTTATTTTACAATGAATGGAAGTCCTGCATTATGATAAACGGTTCGATTGCAATTTTGCAGACTTCCTACTTCAACATGGAACCAGTGGACAGTCATAACCACGGTGCTAATCTCCGTAAACTAAAGATGACGGCTGAAAATCCCTTTTCTAGTGAATTCATCCATGAGGCTGACAAGCTCGAAAGGTCTTCTTCACTCCTAGGAAACTCAAGCAGACTGTTAAGTACTCCTGGACCAAGTTTCGTCTTACCAAGATCCCCGTTTGATTATCAGCTTAATTTTAGTAACCATTACGGTGCCTCTTCTTCTGGTGTTAATCGAAACAGAGATGATTTTGATAGGATTTTTAGGCAGACGCCAAATGATTTTCATGCTAATGTCAAGTTGCCTAACTCTTTAGCTGGTCAGAAGAACATGGTTAGTGTGGATCGATCCATGTTAGACTTTCCATTGGATCAGAGTCTTAATTCAGCATTCGATGATTTGAATCTCGGTGAGAGAATTGCTTCTAATCCAAATTACCATATTTTGGAAGAAGCTTCGTGTAGTCGCGCTTTCTCACTGGATAGAACAAAAGGCAAACAGATTGTACGAGATGATCAGCAGCAAATTGAAGCCAATGGCTCTGCTTTGGAGCCTGTACATGCTCGAGTTTGTAATCCAATATCACAGTGGCAGTTCTATATGAATGCGACCTTCCAAGAACCATGGCAGAAGCAGTGTGAATTTAACCAGCAGCACTATACAGATGAGACCGGTGGCGAACCTTGGTGCCGGAATTGCTCGTTCATGGATGAGGAGAACTATACGAATCAGCTTCAGCATCTCTATACACAACAGCTTCAAAACCAAAGTTCAGAGCATGTTCTTGGCAGTCGATCATATCTTCCTACTTCCATTTCTTATGGATCAGGACAAGGGAATGCAAATCATTATGTTACTGCCAATGTGGTTAACAGAAATTATAATTCTTCAGAGCTCGAAAGATGCTATTGCGAATACGGTCACCTATCAAGCAGCTCTTCGGCCGCTAGGCAACTTGACCGTTCACCTGCTTATTACCAATGCCCAAACTTGGATTTTCCAAGAAGAGGAAATAGATTCACAGGTAGTTTTGCGGATAGATATATGTATGATTCGTTTGACAGCAGCTTTAGAGAATTGCGTATATCTGAAAACGCTCCAGACGGTTTGGTTTTCCGAGAAGGAAGTCATGTAGAAGATAATGAGATGTTTGATAATCGGATCGATGATGTTGTTGAGCTAATGACCAATTCCCCGTGGAGTTCTGACGTCCGGAAGATGGTAAAGAAATGTAATGAAGAGCAACTAAAACAACTAGTTGAGAAAATTTCAAGGAGTGGAGTCGGACTCTTGAAACTCTGCTGCCATCATCATGCGTGCGTATACATATTTATATATCTACGTATCTTGTGATTTGAATTGTGTAATTAAATATTGATAGCCTTTTTGTTCTTCCTTGACAGGACTCGTGTTGTTCAGAAGATCATCGAAAAACTCAGACGTGGTGAACAATACCTCATGATTGTAGAAGCTCTGAAGCCTCATGTAGTGACATTGATAAAGGATAGCAATGGCATCCATGTCGCAGAGTGCTGCCTCCAGTTTCCACCCGAATACAGAGAGGCAAGTGCAGCCTCTAGCTACTTTTAACTTCTGATCATTTTTCTATATTTGGCATCTCATATGTCCCCTCGAGAGTTTGCTAGTACCTGGTAGTGTCACCACTGTAAGATCTGGGGATCAAATCCTAGCTAGTAGCCAAGTGTCTATCCTCCCTCACGCAGTATTCAACTGTCTAAGCTAGTAGTCATCGAGGACATAGGCAGGGCCCAACTAATTTTCATATAGTAATCACCCCTAGCAATATTATTTTAGGACTGAGCCAATTTTCAGGTTAGCAACCACCCATGACAATATTATGTTAGGTCAAAATCGGAATAGGTCCTGCATGAACACCGAGTGATGGAACAATGAACTAAGATTTAGCCCATGGTGAGTGACGAAGCAATTGAACGGTGATTGATGATTCTGGCTATTCCATTGTTAGCCGCCCATGATTTACCTCTTCCGTGTGGTCTGGGGAGAGTGAATCACCTTTTACCACCATATTTGACATCTCATAGTGACGCTTGTTTTGAACACGTTAGTAGTTAAATTGAATTAGATTCACTTTGTTCAGCCACTTTTTGAAGATGCGGTTACTAACTGTGTGGAGCTAGCAAGGGATGGTCAAGGCTGCTGCCTTCTTCAGAAGTACATGGAATTCGTACAGGGAGATCAGAAATTCCTATTGCTGAGAAGGCTCACGACAAATGCCTTCGAGCTTTCGCAAGATCCTTCCGGGTACATATGCACCTTTACTTGTCTGCCTGTTCTTTGAAATGTATAGACTATGAATTCTGCTGCACTGAGCAGAAACTACGTGGTGCAACATATTCTGGAAAAAGAAATTCCATGGGCAACCGATGCGATCCTCGATCAGCTGGAGGGATGCTACGCACTTTTATCGTTGCAGAAAGTCGCCAGCCATGTGGTGGAGAGATGTCTCATAGCTGCAACAGGTGAGAGACTGGCCGGAATGATCGTGGAGCTGATCAGAGATCGTCGTACTCTTCTTTCCATCTCTCAGCATCCGTATGGGAATTATGTGATTCAAAGAGCTCGAAAGCAATGCACGGTTGGTCCCTGCCATTTTCCCCCCTTGTCTTAAACCTTAGTCTGAAGATTTTCTGATAAATTAATTTTTCTTATTGAACAGGGTGCACTGCTAGCTGCTTTTCGTGAGGCCATCAGAGACGTTGCTCCAGAACTGGGTTCTAATCCTTACGGAAAGAAAGTTCTTGCGAGCGTAAACCGCAAATGGTAGTTGATTTGTGCATCAATTTTCATTGAAACACTTCTTTTTTTTTTTTAATCTTCCCGCAGAGTGCAAAGAGTCCGGTCGATATGTTTTTGCTTTTGTATCAAGTAATGAGTGTTGTTTGTAGAAACGAATAGTTCTTGTTGTTTTCTGGCAAAATAATTTTGTTTTTAAATTCCTACTTTTCTGTGTACGGTTGCAATTTAAATAAAATGAATGTGTTGCAATGTATAATTTGAATTAGTGAATAGAATTGGGTTTGTAGTAATTTTTCAAAATATAGTAGTGCCTTTTAAAATAAATAAAAAATGGGGCCCATATATGCTGAAGTTTTAAACAAATTTCTGTTTAATTCAATTGGCATAATCTGTTTTAATTAATAGCATTTACTAAAGATTATTAGTATTGAATTTGGAATATCAAATTTCTTAACAAAACTATTTGATTTTCTCGTTTTAAAATGTCAATACATGGATTTTTTTTTTTTTGAAAAAAATCTAATTCAGAATGTGTTATTAAGGAAAGCTTCAGTTATAAAATTTTAAAGTGTAAAATCACAAAAAAAAAAGTTTCAAATTTAAAAATTCAGTTTTTAACAATAAATCGATTGTTTCAAATAATACGTTGGATTTTGAAACTCTTAATTGGTGAATGTTAGACTTGTCGAATTAATACAATTAAAAATAACATTAATTAATATTTTATCAATTATTTAATTTGTTCTATTGTTATTGAAAAATTTGATCTTGAGTATTTTTTAAAAAAAAGCTGATTTAATCAATTCAGTCAGTTGGGTTCAATATTGAATAAACTGATCAGCCCTAATTTCATCGATTTGATTAGCATGTTAGCTGATATAGGAAAATCAATTCGACAGTAAATGATTGCAAACTGAAACTACGAATTAAAAAGGGGACATTTATAGATTACAAAGTAAAAATGATTACAATTTTTATTTTTCCCACTGCGCCAATATATAAAACATGGACAAATCAATTAGACGAGTAATGAAGCATCTATTTCTCGCATTAAAAAGAGGGAGAGAAAAAAATCCTGAGCACAACTGATTCAAACTATTGTCATCTCAAAACATCTACAGAAACAAAATGAGAGGAAAAAAAATCCTATCGACGTCAGAAACTCGCAGATATCAGATCTCAAAAGTTAATCATCTGTCAAGATTAATGATGACACAATCATGATATAGGCAAGGAAGAAGATGAGTGCGATCTGCATGAAGAACTTCGGGTTATCCCTCAAGCTGGGAGATGCGACTGCTCTGTGAAATCACAAAAACATGATAAATCATAAGCTATGAATTTATTGGTCGTTTCAAGTCCCAAACCAGTAAAAACAAAATGAGGTGAGTCCCAAATTCAGTGACCCGATTCTATTTATCTTTTCAGTGTCAGCTGCGAGGAGCTGTGCTTAACAAGACGAAAGAGACAACAGTAAGGCATATGCAAGATTCTAAATTGCTCGGATCCACCTAAACACAACTCAATTCTTCCTGGTTGCTTTTGAACTTGGACAATTCCCAACTCAAGCAGGCACGACTAAAGACCAGATTCACTCCAGGCAGAACCACACTGCAATCCAGACTATCTGACAAAAGACAGTCCCTTTGTTCAATTTGGGCCAAACCAAATCTCATAGGGCTTGAGCCAGACTCAAACAACAATTGTACTCATCTGGTTAAGCACCTATATTGTGGACTGAGATTAATTAATAAATTGGGCAGGCTAAATTTAATCTGTTGTGAAATGATCATACGGACCAGTGAAAACAAAATGAGATGTCCCAAACACAGTGACCCTTTTTCAGTTAAATTTGTTTTCTAGCTAAATTTTATTTGAATCAGATGAAATGATTAGGGAGATCATAAGAGCTGATAAAAAGTATGTAGAAAGGCAACCTTGCAATCCGTTGAGAAAGCCGAGGGAAAGGCATACTCTGAATAAAAACAACTCCAGGACCTGTTAGAGTGGTCATCAACTGGTTATCACCCTGCAAAAACACAATGCTGAGTTAGAAGCCACAAATATTAACACCACAAAATCCTCACCGAAAGTATCTCCAAAATGGTGACAACCACTAACAAACATCATGTAGTCTCTTCCATATGTATCTTTTTCTATTCATTGAACAAATTTGATGTGTACTTATACATTGCAATTAATTAGCAATATTGAAAAGCATTGGCCACACCGCCTCATGTATAGGAGCAGGAAAGCACATACCCCAAACACAACCCTCCGCATTGCGACGGAGGGCTTCAGCTGAAAAGTGATAGTGGTTGACATAGCAATGATGCTGCTAACATCAGCTATGAATGCTTCTCCTGGAGCAAGAATTTTCTGCACAACTAGCAAAGAGAAACCACATAATTGATAAGGATCTAAATGGAAGAAAGACTTGAAACATATTTCTATTATATATGGAACACAAGATGGAACCACAAAGATAATGGTGGAACTTTATGGTGGATAATGCTACATTTCTCAGCTAATATATTTGAGAATCATAGCATGAAAAACAAATTTATAATAATAACTACATATTCTGCATACTATACCCATAGTAGTCAAATGTGCATCGAGCTTGCATTATATACCATGGAACACATTTTTTTAGAGAATATGTAAAAGTGAATATTGGAATATTGGATTACACAACCACAAGAAACATTTTTGTGCTCTTTTTCTAATTCAAAGGACAATTACCAGATCCACATCCCACAAGAAACACAAGGCCCTGTCCTACTAGCTTCTGTTTAAGGATCACCTATAACAGACAAAAACAAGATTGACAATCACCAAGAGATAAAGTTAACAATACAATCATACAGAAATACAAAGGCATTATGAGTCATGTGTTTAGAGATAGCGCCAAAAAGAGAAAACTTCACCTCTGCACCAACCTCAATATTGTGAGGCCTTTGATGAACATTACTGGAAAGTCTAACATCATTGACAGAGCAAAGGAAGGCATCTGGCTATAAAATGGACAGAATATTTAATATGTCACATCTTAGATCATAACCAAACAGATGCAGACTAAAGCTTTTGAAATGTTTCCTGTGTTAAGTAATATTGAAATGAGCTCAGAGTTCAGTTAGCGAACAAGTCAAATTCAATTAATATAATATATTTGGTTGACTAAGGTAATTCTGAAACTAGCACCTGAATATTAAAAGAAACAAGTAGATCATATATAGCTAAATTAGCTTATAGTTGGCATAGAAGTGTTCAACATTATCAGTGATTTCGAGAACCTCTGAGACCAAGATCTGGTACTGACTATACCTGACAAAGTAGTTCACCGCCAAAATTTGACAAGTCAATCTGTGAAGAGAATTTGAAGTAAGAAAATCAAAGTGGTAAAAGCAAGACTCATTCAGGACACTGAAAGATGGACATCTTAATTAGAAATGCAAGAAAAAATGAACTATGCGTATATTTGAAAGGAAAAGAATACGAGTGAAAGACAAGTCTGTCCAATGCATGTTGTCATACGGTTTATCTATTACATGGATCAGTAATCTCGTGAACCCCAGTGGACTATGAGAGATGACTGACAGATATTAGGATACATGTACCTGAGATTACTTTGGTATAAGTTTTTTTAAGCATATAAAATGGAACAAGCTAGCGTAGTTTGGTTTTGCCAAGTTAAAACCTTTACCTAGCATTTGGCTGATCCAGGTTGTAGTGCTGCAGTGCTCATTACAAGAGGAAGAAAAGCATTGGACTCGTTAGATACCAAGATTTGAATTAGCATGTGCATCCAAAAAACCAAATCAAAATTTTGATTCGGTTTGGTTTCTAGATTAAATCGACCAAATTCAACTTGGTTTGATTATATTAATGACTGTTTATGTATAATTTTTTTTATTTTAATAATAACGAAAAAACTTATAAGGATTCACTTCAAATTTGGTTCAGCTTGAAACAAACCAACAATATATGTTTGGTTTCAATTCAATTTAAATGCTTATTTGCTTTGGCTCAGCTTCTAATAAATCAATATAAAACAATCTGGTTTGATTTAATTTGGCTCAGTTTAGTTCCAAGTGAACTATGGATACCCCTAGTTCTGGACTTGTATAACTGGCCACAGAGGAAGTGAACTAGAAAGTACATAGCAGGTTCTCATTATCAAACGCTTTTAAAATTAACCCTACAAAAGTGATTTTAAGTAAGAACGAAAGCATGGTATCCGGATTGTACTGGGAGAGGCTTACGTGACCAACTAAAAGTCTAGCAAGGATGTAAGGTCTGCTTTAACGTACCCAACAATAGATATCAAAATCAGGAAGAAAAACAAGTTCAAGTAAAGAAGACAACATTTTCAAAATTTTGTAGTGTGAAGGAGCTAATTTACTAATTTCATCTTCAAAAATTTACTAACCGGAAGTATTCTTGCAGGAGATGGTGCTGCTATTCCAACAAATCCATCTTCTGAACCAGAATTTGAAAGAACTATGCTTATCACACTTTTGCCAAAGAACCAATGCCATAATCCAGCTTCATTTTCAGGAATGTAATTGTTCTCCATTTGAATTGACCCAGACATGTAGCAAATTGTACCTATACAACACCACAAAATGTCAAAAAAAGAAAGAGAAAGAAAGAAAAGCTTGAAAAAAAAAAGTGAATGTTTACTTAATGAGAATGTTAATGAAAGCAAAATGACAAGACAAGAGAAAAAATGAATATGTTAATAGTGGCAAGCTAAAAAACATGTATGAACAACAGGTTGAATCCCTCTAAGCAGGTTAATGGTCATGCAAAAGAATTTCTTTCAGTTGGCAAAAAATGATTACAAGTACATGATTTGTGCCTTCAAATTACCTGAATTACTTTGAAAATAGAAAAAAGAGATAAACCATGAAAAAATTTAACTAGAGAAGCAACTCCAATAGTTTCCTAAAAGAACAAAAAAAAGTTAAAGAACACGAGCACTTACCAGGCTTTGCAATAAGCTTTTCTTGTGATCTCAACATTATCTGCAGATTGAATTATAATAAAAGGAATCAAGATTTATATAAGCTAGAGATAAACCATGTACCAATTACAGTACATGAAATCAGGGTTTATAAAAAGTAGAAACATGCCTTATAGTCATACACCACAAGGAAAACTATTGAGAAAACCATAAACTAAAACATCAAGAATAGACTACCTGAACAATCTGAGACTCTCCGCCCAATATCTGAAAAGCTGTGACTACTGATTCTTGACTCTGTAATAATGAGTAAATTTAAAATAAATTTTGTTAAACGAACTATCATCATTTGCATTCTACAGCATATTTTCTATGTGTAATGCAAGAAAAGCTAAAGTCACCAAAGTATGTTGCAAAATAAGATACATTATCACAGATTAACAAAGATTGACTAACGTAAGAAGTATTAAAAGCAAAGATTGCGTGTACAGCTGTCAGGGTGTCTTTCTCTGAAAACTTAAGCGAACTTTGATTTTAGTGGACATCCAAAGTTCAAACTACATCAATTCTGTCATGAAAACTAATAGATTTGTCAATCCCATTGAGCATATAATTGCTCAAGATGAGATTGGATATAAAAAAAAAATCAAACTACAAGTAAACCAGAACTAGTTGCAAGGATAGATTGCACAGGTTTTTCTTAATCACATAATTTTCATATTGAAAGGCTTCAACTTTTTTCTCCACAATTACAGGCCAATAAATTGACTATTACAAGGAACAAAACAATGAGAAGTAGGCACAGCTTCGTACTGATGCTCAAGTTGTTTTAGAGCAAATTCAACTGTACAGGAAGGATCCCAGCCATATGCTACATCTAGGGGTTTAGTCATTACATGATGGCTTTTTGGTCAGAATTAATACATGATTATTTTGTAGCCATAAAAATATAATGTAACCACATTCATTTAACAACTAAAAAATATCTCTGTCAAAAAGAAAAATGCCCAAATCTTATGCTTAAAATTGAATTGACTCTTTACCATTGAATAATTTAGCGGCATGCCATTTTAGAATGTATATATCCAACTAAAACAAACATTAGTTGACAGTAAAATACCAAGTGCAACAGGCCACATTAGATGACTACGGACTCTAAGTAGATAAACAGATAGCTAATGAATCCAAGGCGTTGACTTTGCACAGCAAAACTTTCCGTCCCAGCAAACACAAAACGACGGAAATACGGTCGAGATCCCTAAAATTCCAGGAAGTGCTTTGGGATCGGCAGCAAGTCCCATGACAGAATCTCGAACGAAATTCAACACGGAATAGAACCCGCTAGGGCGAGAGATGGAGGACGAGAGGCGCACCTGGTAGACATAGGGCTGGAAAGGGGTGGCGAAGAAGGGAGCCGCCATGACGGTCGCAGATCGCGACGGAGCTGGTGGTAGGACCTACTAGAAATCACAGGGAATCACGTCCTCTGTCTCGATTCCGACATCAGAGGCCTCGCCGGCCGGAGAAAGTCCACCCGATCCGCCCTCCACGAAGCAGGCCGAAGGCCGAAACCGAATTATCTATCCATTTCTGAAAGAGTAAATAATTAATTATAACCTTCTTTGTTCACAGGAACCGATCAACGGTTACGATTTATTGAAAACGAACGATGCGATCGTATTGTTCAGTGACGTGGAGGGCAAAGTATCGGTTCGGTCTCTGTCGTCTACAAGTCAACCGTCCCCCTGAACTCTCCACTTAGAATCGCTCACGTGTACTTTTATATTATTTAGGGACCGTGACGGTGTACGATGTTTCGAATAAATAACGAACGTTATACTCCACGTAACGGGGTTGACGATCCATACCGACGGTGTTAAATTTTAACCCTCGAGTAGTAGGGAAAAGCATCCTTTCAACTGTTCAAAGTTTTATTTTTATTTTGCAAAATTACTTCCAACTTTGAATAATTCCATTCCCACTGGACTTTAAAAACAACATTTTAATTTATTTGCCACTTTATTTATATTCGGTCGAACACCATGTGTCTTAAAGAGAGTAGAGAAATGAGAAAGAGACAATTTAAAATAAACTCGAATAAGAGGTTAGATTGAGCTCTCTTTTAGATTCTAATAGTATAATATTGATGTAGGAAGAAGAGATTGTGAGAAGAGGAAGAGGAGGGAAAGGAGAATCATGCAAATGAAGAAATGAGGTAACCTCCAACAACCCATATATATATTGATCAGCATGTTAACCCTCATAGTTAATTATGAGAGATCATGATCATAAAATCTATATATGGATCGATTATATTAATTATATCAACAATAATATTCATATTAATTGGTCCTCATACAATATTGTCATGATCATCGTGCATTACTTGGTGGTCATGATCAGCTGTAGCAGTAACGTCTGCAGTGGAATTCGAAGGACCATTAGAAGCTGCTGCAGGTTTGCATGCATGCAGCATAAAATTGCATGCAGCAACAGCCTCGGCCACAGTGAGGAAGATCCACCGCTGCCCGATCACTTCGAGCACCTTCGACTTGTCCAGCTTCTTCATCACCTCGCTCCCGGGGTTTGCCAGCACCAGCTGAAGGCATCTTCTTTCCAAACTCTTCTTCAGCTCATCCAGCAGGTCAATTCCGCTCGTGTCGATACTTCCAACAGCTGCCAAAATGTAGGCAGGCAGAGTTCGTTTCTCTAGTTCAGTTGGTTTTGAATTTTAAATTTGTTTTAGTTTAATTTTGGAAAATGAAGAATTAGAAACTGACCTCCCAAGTCTAATATCACATGTTGTAAGTTTGTCTCTCCATTGGATTGTAGCTTCTCTTCCTCTTCATCAATCCACCTTGATATCCTAATGATCAATCAAGTGAACAGATATACATGTTTATTCATTGCCTAGCTAGAAAGATTCTAGGAATTAAGAAAAAGAAAGAAAGAAAGAAAGAATTCTATTAATTAATAGCTAGTCACCTCTCCCTCAAGTAGCTTGCGTTAGCAAAGTATATCGGGGCATCGACCCGAAGGATGAGCATGCCGGCGACGCTCTGTGCCGTCGAATACTGATCCATTCGTCGGTAGGTCATGGAATTTGGAAGATTTCCAAGGGCAGTCGTCCTTGGCCTTGCAACAAATAGTAGAACCCTAAGAAGGGATATCATGACCTGCATGCGTATATACACATGTAATTCAAATTGGTTTGGTGATTAAGAATTAATCCATGCTTCTGCATCTAATTGATCGATAATTCGTTAAGAAAACCATGCAGTACTGTACTTACTGCAAGGACAAGTCCAATCTCGACGCTCCCAAGGACAACCCCTAAGTAAGCCCCAATGCAGACACAAAAGTCGATCTTGTCCACTTGCCACAAGTGAATGGCTGCCTCGTAGTTGATAAGGCCGACCATGGCGGCGATGATAATGGCGGAGAGGACGACCAAAGGAGTGTAGTGGAACAGAGGCGTTAAGAACAACAAAGTGATCATCACCGCGATGGCCATCACTACGTTCGACATTGCGGTTTTACAGCCGGCATTGTAGTTCACTGCTGACCTCGAGAATGGCCCTGATATAATCATCGATGAAGAGTATAATTAATATTGCGTGATTATATATAATGACGATCGATCGATCGATCGAGCAATTACAGTATATTTATTTACCGGTCGTTAGATAGCACGATGTCAAAGATCCAACAACGTTCATCGTACCAAATGCAATCATCTCATTGTTTCCATCAATATGATAGTTCTTGAACATGGCAAAACTCCTCCCGACGGCTATCCCTTCCTGTGGAATTAGGGTATATACAGAGTCAATTAATTTAGGCTTTAATTAATTAATTAATTTAATTAGTACAGATTAATTAATTAGATGAAAGGTTAAATGATTAATGATATATATATATATATACCGCAAGAGCAATGATGCCGGTAATGAAGCCAGTCTTTAGAGCTACCATCATATATGGCCCCGTGAACACTAAGTTGCTTACTGAAAGTGGATTTATACCCTTCTTCAGATACCCGATCTACAAGATCATAATTAATGAACAAAAAACTGTGAATTATAATTAAAAATAAATAATGAATAATGAATAAATATATAAACAAAAAAATTTACCACTTGGACACCATGGTTTTCTGCATGAGTGAGATACACAAGAAGGCTTCCGAGTATTACTGAAGACAATGGTGCTGCCGCCGAAATCCAAAAGAATTTTTGGCCTTTCTTGCTCTGTTTGGTAATAGAAGTTTTGTTTTAAAAAAAAACTATATTTCATAAAGGGAATAAATTATGTTTTCAAACTTTGATTAGCAAATACAAAGCTGAAAGCATGTGTGAATGAGTATATATATATATATATATATATATATATATAGAAGATTTTGGCACACTCAAATCGACTTTAATTAGATATAGGAAATTTAGCATACAATAATTCTCTCTCTCTCTAGATATATTTATATAAAGAAATTATATATTCCTTTAGTGCCTCAACTAAGTTATGCTTGTGTCGTTGGGAAATTAGTTGCCGTAGATTCGAAATACTAGTGCAATTATTAACTAATTTCTCATCAAAAAGGAGATAAATTAATAAGGTAGGGAATAATAATTATTCTGCAAATGAATCATTAATTATTTAACTAAAAGAAGAAGTTCTTACAAGATAACGTGTGAGGAGGAGGAAGAAGAGGAAGCAGCTGCCAAGAACCACACTTTCCCACCTCCACTGCAATTGATTGAAAACACCCAACAATAATCACAAAAAGAGTCACAACCACCTCCAATAATTACACTATTTTATATTTCTTTTTTTTTTTAAAGAGCGAGAGAGAGAAAGAATCTGTAACAGTGTATCCATACGATACACTCACTGAAAATTATATATAATATCGTTATAATGGAATTTTAGTTGATTTAGAAAGGAACCTGGTGGCTTTGTGAGAAGACAGATTCCATGACAGAGACGAGGTCAGTTGCTGTGGTGAAGTGTGGGAGGCCGAGCATGCCCTTGAGCTGTTGAAGGCACACCACTGTGGCAGCTCCCGCCATGAATCCTACAATGGTTGCATGGGAGAGGAAGTCCACTATGAACCCTAACCTGAAAAATATATGACTTTGTCAAATTTTAATAAACGCAGGGATAATTAATGGTCGATCGCTTGTATAGAGTCACTGACTATATAAACGCACGTACGTACCTCAAGAGGCCGAGGGAAGCTTGCAAGACGCCAGCGAAGAAGGTGGCGGTGAAGGCCAAGTGCATATACAACGTCGGGTACTGCGCCGGCGAGACCTCCTTTCCGAGCATCGACGCGGTGAGCAGAGAGGCCACCGCCACCGTCCCCACCGCCAGGTCCTTCGAGCTCCCCATCATCGCGTACACCAGCGGCGGCACGAAGCTCGA
>JBBPFP010957621.1:0-14581 GCA_037974795.1 Kaempferia galanga | reverse complement strand
GGTGGTAGCTATTAGTGTAAATGATTAACGCATAGGGGAGGCATGCTCGGGCTGCCAAATTTCAACCTCTTAATCTCATGTGGCAACTTTCCATACCTTAATCATTGCACCGCCACAAGGGGACTTGATTATTTATGCACTTGTTTTCATGTTAAGTGTATCATACTTGATCTGTTAACGCACACATTATACTGTAATATCGAATAACTTGAATCTAAATCTTCTTCTTCAGTTACCACACATCTTACTCGCAAATTCTCATCTCCCTTCCTTTCCATGCAGTGTATTCTTTGGTTGCATCTTGTTTCTAGGTCAGCTCTTGTCCAAAAGCAGGGTTTCGGTGGATCAACATGGTACAAATTCACTCGGATGGCATTATTTTCCTGTCCAAATTAAATCTTCTCTCCCATCTCCAGTATGCAGATTGTGCTCTTAAAGCAAATGCACCAACCAAACTGAAGCAAACACAGTGCCCTAAACCCAGAGGACTTGACACAGGTAACCCTTTTGACAAGGGTGACCAGATGTGCAATTGATTGTTGTGGTAAACTTGTCATGCTTTTGGGCAAAGCTCCTCTGATTAGGTCACTTCTTGACCTAACTTGTCCTCTGTCTTATCTTCTACTGACACCTTGATGTTAATCCCTCTTTGATCTGTTTACTTTGCCCCATTCATCCAAGTAAACATCTCATCTCTCTCTCTCTTTTCCACTTCATGATCGTAATAATTTCATTTGGGGGGCAACTCATGTGTCAGTGGTCCTTCAGATGATGATTTAAAGTCCATTACAGAAACAAAGACTCTCAGAATTTTTTATTAATATAAAAACAAAAAAAATATATATTTCAATTATTAAAGATTTTTGAAATTTATTCCTAACTAAAATATCTTATTTCAAGCATTTAAAGAGTGAATTGCATATTCACTGTTGTTTGGTTTGTTTTGTGATGAATTAGCATGATATAATAATATTATAATATGATATGAAAAAAATATACTTAAATTTATGATATATTTTTGTCATAAGCTTTATTGATTTGAATAATATATTAAAAAACTAAAATGAAATGCTCCATATTAAAAAAATTGTTTTATATCTTTAAAATATTTTCTAAAATTGGAAGTAGAGCAAAATTGTTGTTACACGTAAAAGATAATTATATTATAATATTATTTTTCAACATAGTTACAATTTATCAATTAGATTAAAATTAGTTAAACTAAAAATATTTTTAAGGTATAATAAATAAATTGAATGGGTGGGGCATATTGATGATAACAGAAATAAAGGTTTTTTTTACAGTCACGTGGCATCATGATGAACGAGATGCAAATGCATCCCTGTAGCATGCAACGTAGAGGATCCGAACAACAAGCTCGCTCGGCTCCTTTAAAAACCCTCGATGAGTCTCCTCTCTCGCCACTCTCCAGTCCTGCTCCCTCTGCCAGGATCAATGGAGGAAATCGCCAGTTCAACGGCGCCTGTCGGCGGAATATCCTCTGTATTTCAGTTTGGCTTAGGTCATCTGAGCTCAAGATCGAACCTCGTGTTTTGTTGAATCTTCATCGCCGTACGTGTCTTCGGATATATTTTTTTCATTTTCGAAATTTAGGGTTTCGTGTTTTGGAACCGTATCGATCTCGAATCCGAGATTTGGTCTCGATTTTGTGTTTCTTGTTGAGATTTCGTGTTTTTTTTTTTTTTGATCGGAATCGCGCTGCCAAAGCCATTCCCGATGAAGGTCCAACCGATCGATTGTAAGGGAAATGTGGACTTCGCGCCGGCGAAGCCTATCGCGAAATCCCGCCTGAAGCGGCTCTTCGAGCGGCAGTTCCTGAGGAGCACGTCCGTGGAGAAAGCTGCGGGGTCTGGTGACGGGAAGGATCACTCCGACGACGCGGTGAGCTTGGACGCCACGGTTTTCGGTTTCTTCGAGGAGGGGAACTACGAGAAGCCACCGCGAGGCTGCTGCAATTGCTACCACTCCAACTCTGAAGGCAGCGACGATGACGACGACAACGACGGCGACAGCAGGAACGCTCCCGGAATCGCGGTTCCTAGCGATGCGATTGAGGCGATTAAGGTGAGTTCCATTACGCCTTCGCCCTCTTTTCCTTTGGCTCCCCAGTTTCGAGCTTCGAGAGCCGTTTGATGATTCGAGTAGGGTTTGGTGTTCTGCGCGAGCATGGCGGAGAGAAATCTCTTGGCGGATGCATCGAGAATCCTCGACAAAGCGAGGAGCTCAAAGATCAAGGGAAATTGCACAGCGGTGTTGGCCGCCGGACTTCGATCGCTCGGCTACGATGCGGCCATTTGCAAGTCCCGATGGGATAAAAATCCTTCTTTCCCGGCGGGGGAACACGAGTACGTTGACGCAGTGGTAGGCGGCGACCGCCTCCTGGTGGACGCGGGCTTCCGGTCGGAGTTCGAGGTGGCGCGGCCCAGTAAGACGTACCGCACCATCATCCAGCTCCTGCCGCAGGTGTTCGTCGGCCATCCCCACCGGCTCCAGCAGATCGTGGCCGTCGCCTCGGAGGCAGCGCGGCAGAGCCTGAAGAAGAAGGGCCTCCACGTGCCGCCTCCACGGCGGCACGAGTACATGCGGTTCAAGTGGTTCTCCGCTTACCATCGCGCGCCCGCCGTGGAAGAAGCCGAAGCCAAGGACAACTCCGCCGAGGAAGCGACGCCGGCGGCAATAGAGGTGGTGAGTTCGCCGCCAGCGAGGCCAAAGCCGGGGGATAAGTTTCTCACCGGAATTGCTTTGGCCTTGCAAAAAATAAATACTTAAAATTTAATTATTTTATATATATTTTTTTGGATTTTATTTTGAGTGATATAATATCATAAGTGAGAGTTAATATTTTTCCTTATTATCTTAGATTTTATATAAATGTTTAATATTAAGAAAATAAAAGATTTTGAACGAAATCTAATCGATCTAAATGTATAACATTGATAATAAATGCATATAAAGATGGCAAACAAAAAAAAATTAATAATAATAATAATCCTTTTTTAAAAAAATTCACCAATTGATAAAAAAACCACTTCTTTTTAAGAATATTTTCGACTACTATTTATTTCAAAAGATACATTTTACTTAGCCAATAACTCTTTAAGAATATTATATTAATATCAAATTTGTGTAAACAGAGAAAAGGATCTCCAAAGTAAAATATTCCAAATAAAATAAAATAAAAGCGACAATTACAACAACTTTCTCTTTCAATCCAAATAAAATAATATAGGAAAGGAAAATAAAACAAAACTTACTAGGAATTTCAAACTCTGAAAGCTACTTTCCTACCAGCTCCATTGCCTTGCTGCCTCCTAACAATGCTGCTAATTATGAGCTAAGTGAGGGACCACTTTATTGAGGTATCAGCGGAAGCAGAGGACTGCAAAGACAAATAATGGTGGAAAAGAAAAGAAGATTCACGTACCATCTAAAATAAACAAAGGAAAAGGAAAAAAGAAAAGAAAAAGATGTATCTGAATTCCTTTTTCTCTGTTTCCTAAGCGGTGACAATTGAAGGAGAAGAATGGCTTTTCATGGAAATGCATACCTCCTGCAAAATGCCTGCACTGCTCTTTCCCTTGGGAATTTGTGACAAGAAATTTTAAGTACTATTGTCAAGCAAATTTGGAGCACAAATTATGTATATCTGTGAGGGCAGGCTACTAGAATGTTGTTCTACGAGGACCTTGAATGATGCATTGGCCATCATTTTATTATTTTCTGAATGAATCAATGTCTAGGAATAGGAACCATAGTACAATAGATGGCACACGGCATTCTTAATAAAATTGAGAAAGTTGAGTAAAAGGGGAGGGCAAAAGGAAGGATTTTGATGTCTTCCTTATTTATCGGTCTGGTTCCATCTCAGGGAAGCGCAGCTTTCAAGGAGCGAGTGAAGGTTTCGAGTTGCTTTAGCCCTTCGTCGGAGGATTTCGCCTCGCCTAGAAGCTTAACGAATGCACTGCCGACAATCACACCATCTGCTCCCCATCCGGCTACCTATAAGATTACTGAACCGGTAAATCAAGAGCATTCGGCTCCAAAATGTTAAAAAATTAACGGTAGCAGATTGTGTGCACAGACCTGCTTGACATGCTCAGGTTTCGATATTCCAAACCCAACTGCAACTGGTTTAGGGGTTGTCTGTGAATTGTTAAGCATTAGCCACAGTTTGAATGACTTCCTAAATCTGTTCTCTTTCTTTTAAAGCGAAAAGGTAAACAGTTGGATAAGCATAGAGTGCATCAGAAGAATCGTAAATTAGTTGATTCGTAGTCATTGTTACGTTCAAGCTCTTGACAGAGTTAGCTATTCAAGTTGGTATTGAACTGGAAGTATTAATTTCTATCTTTGGTATGTTGCAAACAGATTGCGTACAAAATGACAGAAAGATATGAGATTGAAAACCTCTTTAATCTCTTGCAGGAGAGATTGTACTTGCAAGTTAACAGATTCCCGGGCACCAGTAACACCAACGGTGGCCACCTACATGAAAGATTCGGAAATATGAGTAATTGGCTCATGAATAAGCAAAACAACTATTTGACATAGCATAAAAGTTTTAGCAGTTTAAACACAAAATACAGCTTTTGGAAACAAAATCTTTCAGTCGGTATGTATGTGTGCATGATGACAGATGAATTGTTCGAGGCAAGATCTCTCTACTTCTAGTTTTGTACTTTTAACTTTGTGGTGGTAGGCAGATAACAAAGTTGGCTTTGTTGAGCAATAATCTGATACAAGACATGTTTAATGATATTAAGAGCAGGAACAAAGTCAAACAAATCACCAAGTATATGAATCCTTCTGAAGCTTTAGCAATTTCTTTCATTCGTTCAGCCGGAGTGGTCGGTGTTGAAAGCAGAACCTACAATGTTAAAAGAGGAAAAAGAATAATGAATTGTGGAAGACTGTAAAACTCATATAGGCAAATGTAGCCTAGACAATTTTGCATTGAAATGAATGCAAAATGCTTGTAGAAGGTTAACAAACTGCCAATTAATTTGGCAATTTGGCAACAAAAATGATAAACCATCCATAGCAAATGTGGATTTACGAGCATTTCATCGTCAACTGAGATATGTAATTGTTTGGACTCTGTTATTAAGTTCTCGGAAAGTATAATACCAAGTGAAATAGATTCTTTAATTTAAGTAAACAATTTTGAAGTGACAAAAGGATCAAAAACTGTATGAGCATTTCCATTTTTCCAAAGAAAAATAACAATGACCCACACCATTTTCTTTTTAGTTCAGAAATACAAGTCTCTCATGGACACAATACGTCACTTTTATCAATCAGAATGTGTATGTGCACTTAGATTTAAGATTCAAATGCAGATATCAAACTAAGGGACATACCAACTCAATGTTATGCTTAATGGCCTCTTTTCTTAAACTTTCATTCTCCTCTAAAGGAACATCGGGCACAACAAGCCCTGCAAAGTAACAGCCATTAGTTATATGCCAAACAAATGAGTCACAAAGCAACTGACTCATTCGACAATACATTGAAATCACTAGTGAAGAAAAGATAAATTTCTAGGACAAAAACAGAAATTGCAAGGAAACCATTCTGCATATTAGGAGAAGATGGGACTTAGTGCATGAGTAAGAGAATAAAGTAATTACCACGTACACCAACTTCTTCTATAATAGACATGAACTTCTCAACTCCACGCTTTAGGATTGGGTTGTAATATGTGAAGAGAGAAATTGGGCATGATAATTGAGGCACTACCTGCTTGGACAAGTTATTTATAGCAGAAGAACATGATAAACCATCTCAAAAAAGAAAACAAAATTGTTGCAAAGATATCTATAGCAATTAAATTACTACTGAAGTTGGACAAAAAAAATGAGAAAACGTCAAGTGTAAGAATTTTAGAAAATAGAATAGCACATCATTGTTTTTGTATGAAAATGACAGCTGATAGGACATGAAGAAGAGAAAAACTATCCAAACAGTTTATTCACAAATGAGACTTAAAATTTTGCCACTCCACAGAATTTGATGTCTGCTTATTCGTACAGAAAGAAAGATGCCAGCACAATGTCTTGTCAATATCTTGACATGCATATTGGATTGTAACAGGATGGAATACCACCCTCTCAAGATCTATCAGTAATTCTATATTTCTCCATGTAATTACGATATTTTTGTTTCTTCAAATAAGATTGGTTATTGTTCTTCCCAGTATCATGGAAAAAATAATTCCTGCTGCCTAATCTACCAGTGTTTTCATATAAAACAGAGTGATCCTACAAGTCTTACAAAGAGATAAAGCATATCAATGACAAGAAATAAGGATCAGACCAGCAGTTTTATGAAAAGCAAACTCAGACTCACAAGCCAACTTAAGATATTTCACAAAGTAAGCACGGAACAAATCATGATTAAGAATCTTTATTAAACTGGAGAATTGTAAAACAAGAAGTCATCCCTTAGCATATTTTCCCTGAAGGTATTCAAGTTAGCTCGTGATCAGAATAATTGTCACTCAGCTTAAAGATCATTTTGGGATAGAACATGAGATGTAACAAATGATTTTAGACTATAAGAATAAACCACAGAACCATATTTTTATCTTTATTCATGAATCTTTACAAAAAATCATGACTAGATTACTCATACCTCCCTTAGCATTGATATAACACCATCAAAGTTCGTTCCATTCTCCAATGCACGTGTAGCAGCAGCCTAGGATAAATGATATTTAAGTGGCCAACAAAATATTCAGCCAGCAAAGAAAAAAGAAGAGATCATATATAGCACCTGAATTACAGGTCCATCTGCCAAAGGATCAGAGTAGGGAACGCCTAATTCGATCAAGTCCGAACCTGAAGAATCTAGAATTTTCAATGCTTCTGATGTTGTGGATAGATCAGGATCTCCAGCAGTGATAAAGGGTATAAGTGCAACCTATAGACCATGGTTAAAATCAGTTAAAATACCTTCAAAAATGTAAAAACAATATCAGTGATGATGTCTAACAAAACGCAAATAATTAGTAAGAAAAGCTGCAACCTTTTGGTGGACAAAGCTTGATGTATCATGTATTTAGTTATAGCACCAGCCAACTATTTACAGACAAAATACTTGAATCTTATATCTGTACATTTTAAGTGATTGAGAAAGTTCTGTTTGATCAAATAAGAGACCGGTTCATGGTGTTTTCTAGCGCAATTTATCTTTTGCCATCTTATTAGATGAAATGGACTTGATTAAGACATTTTATATGACATTAGAACAAAAGGCGCAATGTTCCTCAGTGACTAATTAGAAAAATGGCTATCACTATTTTACATTCTAAATCGTTCGATGGTTTCTAACCAATATCATGCTTATAGGATAATAACAAGTCAAAAAAAAAAAAAAATCACAAGATATCAGAGTGATAAAATAAATACAAGAAAATTTTAATTTTCTCCGAAATTTGATCTCTTTTACCAAAAACCAAAATTTCAGAACATATTAAAAGCTTCCATCAATAAAAAAAGCAAGAAATTGCGTGACACATTATGACTACCACACTAGTACGAAGGCAGCAAAACAGACAACTTTGCTCATCATTTGTTCCCCAAATGAAGAAACAGCAAAAAATCGAGACCAAAACACTTAAATTCCATCAAGAAGAACTGCCATCGATTCAGGAAGCAGGACCAGGACCAGAACCAAAACAAAACAGTAAAAGAAGCGTAGATTTTCTCGCACTTACCTTCCCTTGTTCCTTCAGACGAGAGAAGGTATCCGAGATCGTGGAAGCCGAGGAGGCCCTCCGGACGCTGAGGGAAGCCCTCGACAACGTGGATCTAGACAAAGATGTGAAATTGCAGGTCGGCCGTCGAGGCGAGGCGAACCCAGAGATCCTAGCAGGAGAGGAAGAGAAGGAGAGCTTCGGGACTACGCCTGCCATCACGCCTCGCTTCCTTGCTCCGATCTGCAAGAGAGCGAGATGAGGAAATGGCTGCTATTTATCGACAACGAACGCAGGCCATGGAGGTTCTCGTCCATGAAAGGAAACCGGGAGAGGTTTAGGGAAGGTGATGCTCAACCGAAGCTGTTCTATTCCAGACAGGATTCGTATTTATGCAAATTTATGCAAAGAGTCCGACGGTCAACGTGTCGTCGTGTTGGTAGCGAGCGGAAATGGTGTGTCCTGCTTCTGATATGACATCCAAGCTTCTTCAGCTTTGAGAAATGCGGATCTTTCGGTGGTGCGATGCTTGAGATTTCGCGACGGATGGAATGGACGACCAGGATTCGAGAAGTGGTCTCCGGAGGCGACACCAGTTGTTCGAACCTAGACAGGGTGCAAGTTTTGACGGTGGCGGACCACACGTATCATTTGAAGGGTCGGTCAATGCTTTAATATTCGTGTCCAATGACGAGATCAGCGGTCAGGATTCGAAGACATTGGATGCACTAACTTTCAATAACATTTGTGGAAACTTATCAAAATAATATATTAAAATTATATTAAATTAACATCAATATAATATATTAAGATAAAAGAGACTTAGATTTTGGTGATCTAACAAATTAAGTTTTGTAATTAATCAGTTCTAAAAACTGAATGATAAAAAAAAGTGCAACTCCATTATAAAATTTATCAAAATATCATTTCATCATAATTTAATTCTCAAAATATGCCTATGTATTCCATCTTAGAACAACATTAATTAAAATCACTTAAAAATTATATAATTTTAATGAAAGCTACTCTAATATGGTATAACTTTAAATAAATGTCATAGACTTTAAAATAATATATCTCAAAAGTGAAATAATTTTGACCTAGATAGAACAAAGAAGAATATTTCAAATATCAAATTATATTATTTTAATAATTTTTAAACGATATGAATAATTAAAAATATCTTATTTATAAAAGGATAGATAGCAAATTCTTATTTACTCAAAGAAAGAATAAAGAAAAAGAGGGAAATGAAGACCAAAGTTTGAACTAGTTTTTTTTTTTAGCCATTATATTTCCACTTGAATCAAACTAAAAATGGAAGTTCATTGTTTTTCATTCCCTTCTTATATCTTTTCTCAATTCACAAAACGCTTTATCTTGTCTCCTATGCATAAACATGACATTAAAGTTCATTTGTATAAAAGTTTTAAATTATAAAAATGCAATAGGTTGAAAGAGTTGAAATTCACACTTCTCTTCTCTCCTTATCACACAATAATATAGATTGTTAACTGAATAATGTTATGACATGTTCTTCTATTGTGCCATTTGTGTAGCATAGATATAAAATTGATTCATCTGACTTGTTCCATTTGATTGAGTGATCTGATTTGATTGCCTAGCAAACAATTCATGTAAACATTTGATCTTGACCAATATCTTTGAAGGGATAAATTAAAGGATACATTGGAAGAAAAGAAAGTCAAAAGATGATGATCTATTTCTTACTTCATAACTCATCCCATACAACTAAAAGTTTTTTTGCCATCTCACCTCATTATTTTTATGTCCTTTTTGAATGTTCATCCTTTGGGTTTATCATATCTTTGGGAAAATAAGACCTCAGTTAGGGTTCTTCGAGGAGACATGGTGACGTGTCGTGAATATGTCGTCATGAGCTAGCACTGGCGGCTATGAGTGTGTTAATCTCTCCAATTATGTTGACTGGTCTTCCATCGAACATCGCGGACAATGTCGACTCACAAAGCTGTTTTAGTTCCCTTGTTTTCGCGATGGCTGCTTCCTGAAAAGAGCCAAGTTCTTGAATTAAAAGAAAAGGAAGAAACAATTTTGTTTGTGTTAAGACCAGGAGTTAAAAATGGTATGTAAAATGTAATTTAACAATTTTTAGGGGCTAAATAAAAAAAGAAACCTCAGGGTCTAATATGGAAGATACAATATAATTTATCAAATTTTGAATGAAAAAGTTAGCAAATTCTGAATGAAAAAATGAAAGTTTGTCAAAACAGGAATGTATAGAACTCACAAGTTTAGGCCAGCATGAAGACAATGTGTTCTGTAACTCTACCCGTCTTATTGATAAATCATTCAAGCTTTCTCGCAGCTTAACTTCATGTTGTTTCTTCTCCTCCAATGTAAGCACCAGTTTGTCTAGAAACCTATATCAATGTAGTTGAAAAATCAATCTAACCAGCAATGGAAAGTACACAAACTACTAGTCAAAGAACTAAAGGCAAGCTAGCAAATGCTCGCCTTTTGGAATTGAGTGTCATAATCAAGTCACGCATTTTGCGGCCTGTGAGCATTGAGATGGACAACGATATCTGTGATGTCATCAGTTGTATTGCATCAAGTGAGTATTGTTGCAAAACAGGGGGAGCTACTGCCTGAACATGTTGTTGTAAGGAAGAACTTTCTTCACTTGTCATCTCTACCAATCGCTGATTTAGAAAAGATTTCACCTGGTGAAATTATCGAACCCAATTACAATCGTAGTGTTTAAGTGCAAAGAAACATCAATAATCGATATACCAACATGAAATCATCTCCAAAGTACCAAATTATGCGAACGAACTGATATCAACTACGAGTGATTGAAGAACCAGCTGGAATTTGTTATGTATCCCCATGTCTAGCTATACAAACTTGAATTGTAATAAATTGCTCAGCTATTAACTGCATCAGTTTGTTATGTTATATAAAATTCTGACCATTTGAAAATAGTTTTGTGAGAACGAATATGGCGGTTATGTAGTTCTCATTGACAGGGCAACTACATATAGGCAAAACTTCAAGCTTGCTAAAGTGTTCGCAATATGTTAGGATCACAATAATCTGAGAAAACAGATCAACCAGTTCAATGTCGTAACACTAAAAAAAATTGAGAATCTTTTTAATATAAATAGGGGGAGAAAATGGAAAATTGGAGGTAGAAACACACAAAATGCAATCACCAAATAACATAGATAACAAACGTGAGTTGTAATAAACAAGGCAGAATACCTCAAGTAGATCATCAAGTATCTTATTCCTATATTCTGTCTCCAAGAATGGACTTCTCTCTTCATCTAATCCACTAGGTTGTGATTTCTCTACTGCAATTTGTTGGGATTCTACTCCTGAATCTGGTACAACAGAATCTTCGAGTGTAGCAAATTGTGATTTTTTAAGACCTGCATCAGAGAATGTTCCTGACCCTGAATCAGCAGGGACAATACCCTCCTCTGCTGTTTTTAATGATACCTCATCAATTAGCATAGCTTTACCATTTTCAGATTCTTGATAGTCGGCACTATAATCAACTAGTTCGTAAGAGCCAAAGCCATTATCTGATTCTTCAACCTGTTCAACAGTCCCAATATCCCAATCAATTTGGGCATCATCTACTGAAATATTCCAGTCAATACCGCCCATGGAAAGATCAGCATCCATTGGTTCCCCAGTTTGGAAATGGCCTACATCTGCCTGTGACATACTGCTAAGAGAATTTTCGACCTCAGCAGACATCAACACATGAACAGATGGTGGATTTTCATGAAGGTGTCTAAGATTTTGAAGCACATCACCAGGAATTTTCTGCAACACGAGAAAAGATGACATGAAGACACCAAGCAATCTTATTTGATTGCACCAGCATGAAGAGTTAAATTTTAGTTGCAGACCTCTTTCTCTGTATGAACATCTCTAACAAAATCTTGATAATAATTCATAGACTTCAAAATGGAATCGTTGTTAAGAACTTGCAAAATTTCACTGAAGATAGAAGGAAGAATCTTGGTAGCCTCTAGAAGTTCCAACCTTACATTCTCCCCCTGTAGAGATGAGAAAAAGTTTGGATTTTTAAATTGGAAAATCAGTGACAGAAACCTCATTTGTAGGATCAATAAACAATAAAAAGATCAAAGACCAAGATAAAACAGACAAAAATAACTGCACGTTTATCTTTAAGTTATGAAATATGACCTGTAACCCAAGCTCTTGACAAGCTTCAGAATATTTAGCAGCAGATAGAGAAGCATTTCTCTTAATATCAGCTTCCTTGCGATCTAGTTCAACTAATTGTTGTTGAACTTTTTGCATTTGTCTTTTCAGATATGGACTTCAACCAGAATTCAACCAAAATTAGTGAAAAAAGTATCTCAAATAATTTACACAAAGTTCATATCCCAAATGCAGCATACATTTCATAGTTAACATTCTGAACCATAATTTGAGCAGCCTCGCCTAGAAAAATATGGTCCTTCTCAAAAGAGCGCACAATTGACTCCCATTCTCCCTGGAGGGTGCTGGATTATGCTCTAATCTTAATAAAAATGCATTGTTGAAACAAAGATTTGTCCATAAAACTTACAGCAGAACCTGACAGTCTTCCAAAAATATTACGACTTTCTGAGGTACAATTTAGAAGAATCTTATAAACCTGCTTTACTTCTAGATACCCTAATCCTGAAAATAAATTTACACAACTCATTAGAAAGGATAACAAAAATTGAATATACTTTCTCAACATAGTTCAAGTATCCTTAACTCAGAAAACATCCCAATAGCTCTGAGCTTCGGTGTGTGTACCTATTTGAAAAACAGTTTAATATACAAGTATTCTACCTTTTTGTCCCCTTCAATCCAAATCTATAACCATTCATCTTATGTTGCCCGCTGGGAATTAGGGTTATACAAATGGAAACAGTAAATAGGCATAAGGAACTAATCAGGAGCCTATATACCTTTCTAGATAACTATCCTTTACAATTTACTAATTTAGTAATTATTTTACAGTTTTGATGAAGAGTGATGGAACCTGCCAACCTTGAGCTCCCAGCAACACCCATAGCCAACATCTTCCAAATATTTGTTTTTAACCAACACATTTGAAATTACTATTTTCAGGCTGATATGAAGCTATGAGCAACACGAAGCTTCCAAATTAGTTTGAAAAGGCATTATATTGTCAGCATGGATAGTTTTAGAGGAATAACCACTAAGGAACTTATTTTGTAGTCCGTATGCTTCAATCACAACAGTTATAGGTAATCAACACGCAACAAAAGCACCGTCTTCCCTAACAATATGATGCTATTTGATGAACACTCCTAAGTTCAAAGAATTAACTTTTGGT
The DNA here is from genome assembly GCA_037974795.1 of Kaempferia galanga. Lineage (NCBI taxonomy): Eukaryota > Viridiplantae > Streptophyta > Magnoliopsida > Zingiberales > Zingiberaceae > Kaempferia > Kaempferia galanga. Next base: position 1,505 of record JBBPFP010957621.1, on the reverse strand, counting down.
AACACAATCCCTCTATAGGCACAATTTCAGGATCAAACAATCTGATGTTGATGTCGAATACTTGAGGAAAGGAAACAAGGATAACAAGCAAGGAGAGTTACCTTCAAGGTCCAGGGTTTGGAAGAAGGGATCCAAATCCCTAGGCAGTGATGAAAGCGCTGACGAGATACGAGACTTGATCGAACTCAGCCGCTTCCTCCAATCTTGAGGGATCCTCTTCCGGTCCACCAGCCATTCTAAATCAACAGAATTTCATACTTTAAAAAAAATAAAAATTCAAGGAAAACAAAGGGGAACATGAAGCGATTGCTGAAAGAGAGACCACAACATGGAAATCGAAGGCCAAAAAAATGAAGAAAAAAGAGCAGCAAACAGGAGAGAAATAGACAGAAAGAGACCTCCAAGACGAGCGAAAGCGATGTCGATGGGAAGATTATGTATATCAGCACCGTCTTGCATCTTTTGCTGAAGCGGAGCCCAAATACTCAAAAGTTTCAATCTTACACGATTTTCGATCGAATTCACTTCCTTTTAAAACAAAAATTACGCCTACAAGAAAATTATTCAAATCTTCGTTCGGATTCTGCCGAGATCGCGAGTACAGGAAGCTGACCGACGGATTTGGTTGAGATCGAGCAGTCGCAATGCTTCTGACTAAGGAGACAAATACCAGGCTGCTGCTACTCTTGGAAGGAGAGCACGAGAAGAAGAGCAAAATCCGGCGGCCACTGGCGGCGATCTCCGATCGGGAGGGGAGAACGATGGCTGCGGAAGGTATCGCAATTTGCGACGCGGTAATAATATAGACAAAATTACAATTTTGTCCCAGAACTTTGAAACGTTTCTTTTGACCTCAAAAGCTTAACCAAATTGCATTTACTATACAGAAAAAAAAAAACAAATTGCATTTACCATCTACATTTTTATTACTATCTCAAATTGATTTGGATTGTTCAAAAATCTCGAACACAAATATTAATATGATAGTCATTATTTTTAAAAACATTTTAATTCGTATTATTTATTATATTATGTGACAAAAGCAAGGGTAAAATTAAAAAAAAAAACGTTAATGATGCGGTGATGCAGAAGGGTTCTCATGGAGTCTGATCATAGTCAACAGGACTGTCTAAGTGGATGAATAGCTAGATGAGTCCCTTAGTCGGAGCAAACTGCCCGACCCTAGTTGGATCGTCAGAGTGGATGAGCAGCTAACGGAGTCCCCTAGTCGGAGCAGACTGCCAGACCCCAACGTTCGCCCGGTCACTCGGCTATGAGAGCTCGTCATACACCTCAAAGTTTAGTGACTCGGTTCGATCAATTGATCGAGCAGGTCGCGCCCGTCGGCATAGTCACTTATATCCCAGACGGGCCAGCTGAACAGCCGGGTGCCCCGTCCAGCCAGACGCCTACAATAAGGACAACACTCCAACTACCACTTTCGTCGCGCATCATACCGATTGTCAGAGTCTTAAGCGTCAGAAGAGGTGTCTTGTACCCTTAGT
>JBBPFP010957416.1:0-14587 GCA_037974795.1 Kaempferia galanga | reverse complement strand
AAAGCATTAATTAGATATCAGACCATTTGGTCCCTAGGGTGTAAGCACAGGTAGGATCCATGATAATATATCCGGATTAAACAGGATCGATTTTTAGGATGTTAATCTATGATAATTCTAATCCTTCACACTTATTTATCTATATTTACTTTTTTTTTTATATTCATGACATCGATTTTAGAGGATACAGTGATGGATCTATATTATTATTATTATTATTATTTTGAAATCAGGCCATTAGTACGCTGAACCACCACGCGTTCACATTGCTTAAGTATTCGGGCATTCAAAGTTTTGAACTGGAAAAAAAAAAATTGGATTGCCCAGATGGTATATTTATTCAGATTTTACCCTTTTGTATTGGTTGACATTTTCATTTTTTTTACAATAATTTTTTTCTCTTAAATAAATTAAATTACCCTCTATCCTTTTGATACATACAATAACCACCGTGGTACTAATTTTTAAAAATTAGCACCACAGTATAATGACACTAACACTATTGGGGTACTAATTTTTAAAAATCAGTATCACAGTAGTGTTGATTTATAAAAATTAACACCACAACAGTGTTGCTTTTAAAAAATTATCACGATGATGTGGATGTAATTAAGTTATGATGTTGACTTTTAAAAATAGTAAAAAATGACATATTTGGAATTTAAAGCACCGTAGAAATCCAAAGAGATGGAATGGATCTAATTAGAGCTCTCTAAATCCATTAATGAATTTTGATCGAAATTCATTGATGGACTTGGGGGATTTGAATTTTTGAAAAGTTGATATGTAATAGAAGAGGATAATATAGTAAAGATAATTATGGTATTCATGCCTAGTTTTGACATCTCTACGATAAGTTATATTTGTGATAATAACTTTAAAGTGATAAATTTTGAAAACCTTCTGGTCACTGTTGTTAATGACTTCAAGCTAATATCTTTAGCACTTATAGACTCTGGGGCACTTTAAAAACCTGTAACACTTGAAAGAGTCCGATCGGAGCTTTTTAAGTCTATCAATGGGTTTTGACCGAAACTTATTGATGGATCTAAGAGATTTAGGGCCTGTTTGGTTAGTGGGAGTTGGTCGTAGGAAAGGGAATGGGAAATATTTCGGGTGTTTGGTTAATAGGAGTGATTCCTAAACAGTGGGTATGGGTATGGGTATCCCCAATCCCCTCTAAATCGGGGGGAATGGAACTGTTCATTCCCCCCGATTCCCATTTCGCGAATTAGGTTCTTCCCTCGCGAGCGAAGTTCGCGCCGCCTCGACTGTCGCCGGCTTCCCTCGCAAAGTTCGCGCGGCCTTCGCTCTCGGCTGTCGGCGGCTTCCCAGGCTCAAGTTCGCGGCGCCTGACCTTCGTGTGCTCTCGACTGTCGCCGGCTTCCCTCGCGAAGTTCGCGCCGCCTTCGCTGACCTTCGTGCTCTCGACTGTCACCCAACTCTCGTGGCGTCCCAGGTAACGAAGTGATTCCCTCTCCTCATGTTTGCCCTTCCATGAGGAATGCGAGCAAGATCTGGTGGTTTCTAGGGTTCTGTTTTATCTAATAGTTTTAAGTTTCAGTCCTTTTTTATCTAACAAGCTTCACTTTTTTATCTAATAGTAAATCTTAAGATGATCTGTACCTAGATCTTAAGATGATTTTAAGGCTTTATGCAATTCCTACAATGCTCCACCTAGATCTGTACGCATTTCCTGAGTTTCGCTGTTGTCATGCATTCTCATGTATCCAAGTTCAATAATAGATTTCACCGTATTTGTTTTCTATTGTGCATATCACCATGATTGTTTTAGTTTTATATGCTATTCTGTTTAAGATTGTACCAAAACAGATCTCGAATTTATGTTCTGTGATTGTTTATTCTATACCCTTTGTTAGTAATGGAAAAATTAGAAAATTAGAAAAGATTGCATGAAAAGTAGCTGTAGAATTGGTGGGATGCAGGCCTAAAAGTTGGAAATTTATAAATTGTGTCTTGTGTATAAATTAAAATCTTTATGCACTGCTTTAGCTATTGATACAAATGAAGGACCCCTTTAATCATTTCGGCTGAGATAACTTTTCCTCTTAAGATTAATCCTTCCCGGGTTTACTTGGAGGCGTGGAGGCAGAAGATACATGAAGGAGTATAATTGAAGGGAAAAGAAAATAATTTTATGCGTATTATGATTTTAGTTCTATTCTAGTTTTCTTGTTTACTTGACAGAATTGGAAGAAAGAAATGATACTGCTTGCTTATTCATATTTATTGGATGCTTATACTTCATGTCCCTCCATTGTGCCTGATTTGGGGTGAAACAAAATAGTGGAGTTTGGTGGGATTAAATTCCTCAATCCTTTCTACTTCCTTCCAAGTAAAGAAGAGAAATTAATTATTTTTTCTTTTCCATCCCACCTCCATCTGTAAAACATATTAATAATTGTTTAGGGGATTGATATTAACTCTGGTACATAGGGTAAGGCACCTTTATCACTTAGTGACAAATAAGATTGTTTGGGTCCATCAGAGTGCTTGTTAATCTTCACTTGTAACTATTTGAATTGAATGAAATTTTGTAGCTTGATGTAGAGTCATATTGACTAAATTTTTCTGAGTCTGTGACATCAATGCAACATGTTTATTTATTCATGTTTTTGTCATTACATCAATTTCTTGTTGCATCTTGCATGTGTATCTTAGTTTGAGCTAGCTCAATTCTTTAGATCTTGTAGATGTATTTTTGCCTTGACTATATTCCTCCATACGCCATAAATCTTGGATTTTTTGTCTATTCCGGCGCAAAGTTTTCCAGTTTTTCTTGTTATTTAAATTTGTTTATCTGCCAATCTTTTTAGGGATTGTAAAATAGTAGAACGTGTTCCCTTGATTCTTCAGTGTTCTTTTTTGTTTGTGGTGACCATTATGCAAACTAATAAGCTATTGATGTCCCTAAAATTGGACTATGGAATTTGACTGCATGAAGGTCTTTTCAGTTGAATTGGTTAAAATTCAAGTTAATGCGCTGATTGATCAAACTGGATTGTACTTCATTTCCCTTGTTTGAGTGATTTATTCTGTTGTTTAGTCTGATTTGAACACTGCACATTGTTATTGGCATCTTTGTTTGAATATTTAGAGATAAGTGAATGCTTTGACAATTTTAAGATCATAACTACTGTGTAATATTTTTAAGGACTGAGTTATGTCAAATTCTTGGGATTTAATCATAGTTATTTAAGGTGTGAGGCACCCAAAAGCACATAGGTGCTATGGGATCCGAGGTGCACAATGCAAGGTGAGGCACACGACGCAAGGTAAGGCACACGCCTTATAACAAAACTATAATCCATAAAATATTAAACAATAACATAATTCAAATTAAAGAAAAAAAACTTTAAATATCTAAATTATCAAAATCTTCATTATCTTCTTCAATCAAATCACTATCATCATTACTAGATGTTTCGGATTTGTATAGCTAAATCTTAATCGGTTTCTTCGAGACCTATTTCTTCCTCCTCTTCATCAAGTTGACTCATAGAAGATCCTCTCTTATTTCCTTTTGATGTAGTTGCCCTTCTTTTGAAGAAGATGAAACTTGAGATCTGAAATTGTAGGCATCTTCACCAGCTCTAGAAGCTCATGCAACTTCACTCCAAGACAAAAATATAGGAGAAAGACAAAGAAAGTAATCCCTCCTTTACTTGGATGAACATGAGTAAAGAAAGGAAATGAGGGTTTACTTGGATAAGCATGAGGAAGAGAAAGGAAACGAGGAATTAATTGTTTCTTTCCTGACAAGTGTTTTTTTTTTATTAAATAGATATTCTTTGGTTGGCAATCGTTGATGATAATTTTTATTTCATTTCATATTTCTTCATTTCCTTCCATCCATGCTTCTCTCCAAGTAAACACAATGAGAGAATACTTTACCTTTCATTATTTCTTCCACAGTTTCAAAAACATTTTTTGTTACCTGACATTCTCTCCAACTCTAAATAATCTCGCATAACAGAAAGTAGATAGGGAGTATGGCAGAGATGTAAATTCTGTCAATAATTTCCACAGATATAATTTTCTAGGTTTCAGTTAGTGATTGTGGGATGTGATTTCATAAACACAATTCATTTTAGCTGTAAGTGCTTGTGCCACTTCTATCTGATGCCTTCATGCATCTTTGTTATTTTTATTGTCACATTTAAGATACTTGTCTGTGTTCGTATTGCTAGTTACTACACCTAAATTATTTCACATTAGTCATCTAATATTTAGTTCTGAAAAGCAAGCAAATTTTAAATATATATGATGAATAATAATGTTTGAACACACTCGCACACACACTTAGTGATTGTGGGATGTGATTTCATAAACACAATTCATTTTAGCTGTATGTTCTTGTGCCACTTCTGTCTGATGCCTTCATTCATCTTTGTTATTTTTATTGCGCGCGCGTGCACACACACACGTTGATCTTTGTTAGCCATCCAAAAACTTGGAATATGGTTTGGAACTTTGAAATCAGAGAGAGACACTGGATTTTTTTTATATATACAGTAACACCTTCAAACATGAATAGGATTAAATTAATGAATCCCACCGCCCTACTTCAATTGGGGCCTAATGCAGCAAAAAATTCCATTTTTGTTGAAAATTGGATTACCACTTGGAATGTTTTGGTGATATTTCTTATCCCCATTCCTATTCGTGTAGACGTATTGTTCTGTATATTTTAGATTGGTCATGAACTTCTTCTGTAAGCATTGTTGTTGGTGTTGAAGCGTTTCAAAGCACTAGAGGGGAGGGGTGAATAGCATGTAGACAATTAGCAATTTCTACTTCTCTTGTTAACTACTTAGCAAGGACACATACATTAACAAAATAAGTGAACACATAAAAAGAGAAGTATTTACTTGGTTCACTTCTCAGGTTGCTACATTCAAGGCTTATGCACAGGAAGTGCCTGTCCACTATACTTCTCCTCTTCGGTAATGTGCCTGAGGTGGAGAAGCATCTTACTACTTTAGAGTACAATAAAATAGAGAGGAAAAGAAACACTTTCAAAGTATTTGCAGCTCATACGTGGATGTGTGTTCTGCACTTGAGCTCCTTGTCTCCTTTCATAGCCCTTTGGTCAAGCTGCTGACTTGGCATGTTTGGTCAATCTGAAAGGTTGCCCCGTTGATCGGAAACTGATGACGTTGTGGATAGAGCTCATCCATTCAACAGTTCTTGCTCATTCGACAACTGATGACATGGCATACAGAGCTCATCCACAGCTCATCCACTTGATGGTCTTCGCTCATCCCTTCACTGATGTGGCATCCTTTCGGACGACCTTATAACTTACCAGTGTACTGAAACTTTACCAGTCTACTGAAACTTGGTCAGCTTCGGGTAAGTTCTTTGGATCTGTTGCCATGTGTCCTCGGGTCGACCGATCTTGCACTCCGGTCAACCGATCCTGCTTACATCAGATTTCCGTTGTTCAATCCAATCTCTAGCAATAATCTGTAGGCAGATAACGATTATTCTGTGCTTTTGTCGACCTGAAGATCCAGTGCAGTCGACCAGAAGATCTGGTCGATTGAAAACCCTTTTTCAGTTGCCGAACCTTCTGACTCGGTTGACTACGCCTGAGTCCGCCTATGATTAAATCTATCCTTGTTTGAATACAGGTCACTCAATCTCTCATCTTACCAGCTGACCTTGCGCATGCTTCCTCCAGCTTTTCATCCCTCGGATGCTCACTCGTGCCATCCTTCTCGCTCCACGAAAGTACTATTACGCGATTTCTTGTACCTCGGATGCACCGAGTCCGTAGCCTGCATTCCTGTGCCATCCTTCTCGCTCATGGATGTCTTTTGTCAAGGTCTTGCCATCTCCAATACTCCTTGTCTTTTCGAGTCTCTCGGGTGTCCCATACCACCCTTCACCGTACTCCAACATATTCTTAGCCATCGGGTACTTGTGTGTTCTCCTAAGCCCTTGCACATTTAGACACACATATAAGAAACACAAACAAGATCTAATTTAACCTTATTTGACTACCTACTTCACCACTTGGGGTTCTAATAAGCATTATGTAAATATAGACCTGGATTCAGTTGGAAACAAATACATGTTTCTATTGTCTGATGTCCCTAAGACTCCAAACGTAGTCATAGCAGAAGTATTCATGTATTCCACAACCTCAACTAATTTTTGGGTCTTGGTTTATTGAGTCACTCTCTCGCTGATACATGTCAAATTTCAGTTACGAAGCTACTACATCGACTAGGAACCGTTGCCTTGCAAAGGAGCTTGTGACAGCTGCAGTGGCATCTGTCTTCTTGGTAATTATTAATTGGTGGAATTACTCCTGTGAAAAAGTCGCCAATATTTGGACTAAATATTTCTTTGGTTGTTGCAGGGCTTTGGGTCTCTATTTTTGCTCCTCGCCACTGGCGTCTACGTTTGAAGATGTGTGGATCAATGAATTTTCAAATTTTATACTGACCATTATATTTAGACTTGCCCCCTTATCTTTCAGTCATTCATTTTCTGAATGTGATAATTGACTTTGGTTAACTGGATTTTGTAGTTTGGTATGCAGCTTGATGATAAGGTTTATTTCATGATTTTTCTTTCCCGGTTCAACTTGCATGGATCATTTTTTTCACCAAGGATGTAGCTACCAGGTGTGCTCACATACATATTCTATATTTTAATTACTCGGTGACGTGCAATAGTTAAATTAAATGATAAACTCAGTTAGTCTTGTTAATTATCTTTGGGGGTGGTTGATTTAGTCTAAAGGAAGTTTTCTATTAACTATCAGGATAAATCGAAAAGCACTCATAGTGGACTGTTCAGAAGTCCAGTATTTTTTAATTGTAAGTCTTATTTGAAGGAAAAATTTTAATAAATATGTCATTGTTCGTAAGGAGGCTAATACATGCACTAATAATATAATTTAGAATTGTTTTTTAGAATTTAATAGGTATACTTATAGATTGAGAACTTTTTGTCATTCTATAATAGTTAATGTTTATTATTATCAACTTGGTGACAACCCACCTCATAGATGCATAGACGCTATTACTTTCTCAGGTGTCATTCAATTGGGGTGCTTAATTATGGGATATTGAGCCTTACTTTCTCAGGTGTCAATCAATTGGGGCTATGGGATATTGAGCTTTTAGACTTCTGATTGAGTGTTTTTTAGTTTATCGTAATAGTAAATAGAATTTTTTTTTTTTTTTTGAACCAAATCGATACTCCTAGATACGGTACTATCTGGATAATCATAGACGCTATTGCTACTGAAATCATAGTAGATTTAGTCTTTCACTTTAAAGTATCACCTTGGTACAGTAACTATAAATAACCTGTATTTTAAAAGACTATCTATTTTGTTAAATATTTTTTTACTATTTTATATTTGTTAAATATTACAAATGCATGAGCAGTTATGTTGTATAATACTAGTCTGAAATCGGAGGAAGTGTTTTTTTCATTGTATAACTCGATTCCTTATTGGTGGGGTATTTATGGGGTCGGTTTTAATTTTCTCTCTTTTTATTTATTTTTTATTTTCTCTCTTTTTATTTGAGTTTAAGGGGATGCGGAAATTTTAGCTTAAGTTTTTATAGATTTCTATCAATTTAAAAAAAATATTTTTTTTCTCAATCATCTTCAAGTCAGGATACGCAAGTGATCCTCTTATATTTTGCACCCTTTTCACGCATAGACAATTTTGTGATTGATTTTTGACTCAAGGCACCGGTGCCATGTTCGTAACGATTAGGATTGAATTATAAATTTACACAATCATGATCAACACAAGTTAACAACTTGTAGTTGAAAACTCATGAGCCGAATGAAACGCCAAGTGATGGAACTACAAGTTTGTGACAGACTGTAAGCCAAATAATACTTGTTTATGTGATGGAACTGCAATTCCATTCCACTTTCAAATTTCCACACTATAAACTCAACATCTGTGACTTTTCTATCAACATGATCAATCTATTATTCCATTGACAATTCAACACTTTAAATAAAATTGAAGAAGAAAGTTCTATCTCTAATTCAAAGAAAATCAACACTCAACTCGGTTTAAATTTTCCACTTTCATTTTTGTTTCTTCCTTTTATCATAGACAAAAGGAAATATATCTCCTTTTTAAAATCCTTTGTCTGTAAACAGAATTATTCTACATGAACTTATCTCCTTAATCCTCCTATTTGATAGCACTTCTCCTTCTCACCCTGATGGGCATTTTCTTCTTCATCCTCACAGTGGGAAAATTTACAATCTGGTCCTCCTCTGCGACCCACCTGCAAGCATTAATTGTCCATATTTTTTTTTTCATGCATGCACGTTGAGAAAGTGTGAAGGTGTAATATTTGGAGAATGATGTAGCTAGTTTGATGAATAATATATACCATCAGTCAATGTACTCACGTGAAGTTGGTGACCAAGTGGTGAAGGAAGATGGAAGCTTCAAGCCTTGCAAGATCCATTCCAGGGCACAATCTTTGCCCTCCTCCAAAAGGTGTGAAGTTACATGAACTCATGTATTCCTTATCCTACATATGTATCGTTAACAAGGTCCCTAACTTCTTTTATAGTATGGTAACGAGAAATACATTAACTATACCTTCCATCTCCATGGATTGAAGTTGTAGGGTTCATCGAAATGAGCCTCGTCGAGGTGGACCGAGCGAAAGTAAGTGAAGACACACCATCCTTTGGGTATCAAGTGCCCTTTGATCTCAACATCTCTTACGGCCTTGCGCATGATTCCACTAATTATATTTCCCACGCGTAGTGTCTCAGTTATGACCTATATGTTGGTTAATTAATTGATTAGCAATAATATTATTATGACTAATGAGAATTTAATCATGACTTACATTTTGAGTAAATGATAAAGACATATAGTCATTCCATTGGAGGTCCTCACCGGCAAGTTTTTTTTGCTCCTTCAAGAACATATTTTCTTCCTGAAATTAAAATGCAGTTACTTATGCATAGGAATATTGACATTAGGAGAATATTTTTTGCTCATTTTTTTTTTAAAAATATTATATATTTTGGGTTTTATTATTTAGGGTACAAAGCATTTAATTTATTTCTAAATCAAGGCGGATGAAATCTACCAGTAATTCTAAAAATGGAAAGCCAGATGATTGACTACTCCTGTAGATTTTGTTACCTGTAGCTGTTGCAGAGCGATCGGAGAGTCGCCGAGGAACTTGACGGCGAGGGTGACGAGCACGGGCACGGAATCCTCCGCCGGAATCATCAGGTCGACCACGTTGTCCGATATCAGGTCGTCCGTGATCCACCGGTCGTCGTCGCAAGAGTCATTGATCAGCACCTCGACGACGTCGGTCGGAGTACTCGCTCCGGCGCTCATCTGCAGGTTTCTCCTCCTCCTCTTCTCGTCGATGATGCTCTTTATCACCCTCACCATCTTCTTCTTCGACCGGAGAGATTTGTACAGCTGGCTTCCAGGTATCTTTATGGGCAAGGACATCAGGCCGGCGATGAACTCCTTGAACTCCTGCTTCAGCAGCTCCATCTCCTTCCCTGCCTCCAACCCAATCAACCCTTTCACCAGGATCCGGAAGATGATCTGATCACATGCCGCACGCCGAATATTTGATTAGTTCCTAGCTAGCAATCGATTGAATTAATTTGAATGATCATATGAATCGATCGAGTTGTTACATTTTTGGCCTCGTCTTGGATTCTGACGACCTGCCCGTCCTCCCAGCCGGCCATGCTCTGCGTCACGTAGCGCTGCATGTCCCCGGCGAGCCTCACCTTGACGGCCGGCGATTTGAAGAACGCGCCGATGAGCCCGTGGACTCTCCGCTGGAGGCTTCCGTTGATCACCAAGATGGAGGACTTGCCCATCAGCTCAGTGAGGGATCCGGGGTACGATGGCACGAACGACCTCGAGTCGCTCTGCAGCACGCACTTGGTGACGTCGGCGTCGGCCGACACGATCGTCGGGCTCCCGAACAGGTGCGACCGGAACACCTTCCCGTGCCTATAATTATGACCATCGATCGATCATCGAGCTAGCTAGGCACCCAATTTTGGAAGTGATCAGAGCTTAGGGGAACATACCGAGATTGGCGTTTGTCGATGAAGGTTTCGGGACGAGGGGAGTAGGCGCAGGAGATGAAGTCGATGGTCTCGCCGATGAAGGGCCAGCCATCAGTGCCGGCGGGCAGCTGAGCTGATATCTTGCTTTTGCTGCTGCTGCTGCTGCTCCTCCTCCTCCTTCTCTGGTGCAAAAGGAGTGTAATAAACGTGAAGAAGATGATGATGAGGCATGTGGTTACCTCTTCCATTTCCACATGAGAGAGAGAGAGAGATGAAGGGAGGAAGGAGAGATAGAGCACAAGCCAGCTATCCAATTCTTATTCATTTAGAATAAATTTGATAAGCACAGGCAGATGGATCCTGACAAATACGATAAATACTCATTGGTGGTAAAAGGCAACTTTACTCGTAATACGACAAATACTCATGTAATGTGCCTAGGTGAGATTTGAACCCTGTTTTTAGGGAGTCCATCCAACTTTTACCATTGCACTGTAGTCTTGGGGGTCAAAAGTTTAACATGATCTCCTTTTTTAGTTCATTAAATTTAAAACACAACTTGAGACTTCTCACCTCTAAAATATTCATCATTTAGTGTATGATATGATCTATTTCTTGTTTGAACGTTATTGTCATTAGAAATTGTTGGATATAATAGTAAGCATTGTTTGTTTAAAAAAAAAAGAAGCATTTTTAATGAACTGTTTGACCTTAGAACTCACCAAAAACAAAAAATAATATGTCATGTTGTCATGTTTCCATCTAACCGATTGATTGAGGCCTTGCAACCACCAAAGTTCATTACTCATGCATGACAAGAAGGGTTGTGAAGTCCATTACATGTATAGTTGAATATTGGATTGCTCATTGCTCAAGTAATTTTAGAAGTACACGGCCTTCTCCTTGCGTGGCAAGGAGATTTAGTGATTAATACGGAGCATAACTCATGCACACTTATTCATTGCACCATGCCCTTTCTATTTGATACCAATATTTCATACCGGGACTTGTTTTATACTTCATGATCGCGTTTTATGATAATAATAATAAGTCGATATGGCCTCTCTTTTTTGACTGAATTCATCATTCTAATTCTCAATGCTTGAGCGAGTGGAATTGTCAATGAGTTTAATTCTTCTCCCTTTCTTTTGTTTAATTATACAATATAATTAAAAATTTATTCTCACCTATTAATGAAAGCTCCCTCCAACTTCCCTCTCATCATCATCTCACAACATGGACAGACTATGGAGATGCCCCTCCATATTTGCAAAGTATGTATAGAAAATTCACTTGGTCTTTTAATTAGAAAAGTTAGATAGTTTCAAGTATAAGGGGTCCTATAATTATAGATTGGAATCATAAACAAATTATATATATTTTAAACTTATTTATACAAGTTTAAGTTTTTTAAAAAGTCATCATTTAGTTAAATTTTAACATTAGTTGCCCCTTAAACCCAATGGTCTCTTGTTTACTTTCTTTTGAGATTATACCTTCCATTATAAAATTTGAGTGGAACTTCCATCTGTCAAATAAGTTGAAGATGTGAAAAGCATTTCTTTCCAGATGTTATAATTATGCCAAGATTATTAATTAGTGTGGAGAATGTTAAACCCATCAATTAGTAGTGCACCTTTTCTCTCTCTCTCTCTATATAAATGGAATATCATACCTAGAGCCTAGTCAACTTTTATGAAAAGGGTGTTTGCATTAAAAAAAATTGAAAAGTAGATAAATAAAAAATTGATGAACAATGACTACTTGAGGGGCTAATTATGAGTGACTTGAGGGGATAATTATGAGTGAATTTCTTTACTTGTTTAAAAGATGAATATTTGTTGAGTGGTGATAAACTTGTTCATATATAGTAGATAGAATAATTGTTGCCTTATATTTCTTATTTTATTTTGAAAAATAATAAACAATGGACAAGTTCACCACACTATGTTTATGGTCCATTTATTGTGAAAGACATAAAAATGTTTGTGTTACATTACGAATGTTTGTTGTTCCTATGTCGAGGGTTGTTGTTGTTGTCATGATAAAGGCAAGATGGTAGAGAGGTCCTTCTTGTCCTTGTAGGGTTGATAATACCTTTGTCATTTTCTAATATAGAAGCTTTCATTTTATAAACTTGTGATCTAAAACATTTATAGTGTTCATAGTTTATTCTTTCTTTTAATTGCCAATAGTATGTTTCGAGTATCTAATTTGTGTTCCTTTGGTATGTTCTTGTAAGATCCAGTAGCATAGGAGTTTACAATTTTCCTATTAACAAAGATACATAGACTCATTTGATAGGAAATCTCATATTAAACTCGACACATACAAATGTATGTGGTTCAATGTCTATACATAGGATTGTAAATGAATTAAACATTCGTGAACACGCTTGGTATTCAGCTTGGTAAGAGTTTGTTTATGTTTGTTTACTATACACAAGATTAATTAAATAAATAAGTTTGAATAACTCGTTAAACTAAACAAATAAGTTTGGACACATATGTATTCAACTAATTAATATTCATGAACAACGTTCGTTTGTGAACCATATTCATTAATAAAATTTTATCAACATGCTAAATGGATATTTTTTTTTAAAAAATAAACAAATAAGTTTGAATTATTAAACTCAATAACCAATTAGACAAGTACAAGTTTCAAACAGTTAAACAAACTTGAATTTAGAGCTTGATAACATTTAAACGAACCAAGCTTAAATCAAACTTGAACCAAGCTCAAGCTCATAAAAAATAAACCAAGCCAAGCTTGAACAATTATTTCAATGGCTTGATTCTTTTAGGCTAAGCTTGACTTGACTCGACTCGGTTACTTTATCAAACAAACTTTAACATCCCAAAGTTTGACTCGGCTTTGCTTATTTACAACCCTATCTACACATGCGTATGGAAACTTTGCCTACTTATAACCTAACTTCTACATCATTAATTATATCAAGAGTAATATTTAGATACATTAACATTTACTTACATTTACTAATATTATCTTCTCACTCATTCCTTACACTAACATTATTATCCAAAGGAGATGCTGAGTCAATCTCTTCTAATGGGCCAGAGGAGATGCTTTCGATCACAAGGACAAAGTTATACATGAGATATTTATCTAGGTCTTATTATAACATCCTACCTATCGCACTCGACGTTATAATTAATGAATAGAGAGTTTTTGGCAGGATCCAATTAACAAACAAATCAAGGCCAAAATCTAACCGACAAGTGACCCCAAACAAACCATGAATTCATCTACATCACGAGAAAATTCAAAGCTTTCCTTATCATGCTTTCCCTTTCTTAATCCTCTTTTGATTCTGCCAGGCATGCAAATCCACTAACTCAAATGTGATGCAACCCCACCAATCGATGCATCAGTGTTCACTACTGATCACTCTTATTAATCAATCTACTTGAGATCTAATGGATATAGATCCTCTCCCCCCTGGTGGAGAATCTAGAGGGAGTTCATTGGCCACAGTGGTGAAGAGATTACTGATCTGATTGCTACTGAAATATTAATTAGAGCAATCATGGCTTCCTCAACCTTCAGACAATAATTAATTGCTCATAATTGAAGGGGTGGCACTAGTGGGGCGTTCTGCATCTCAACAAGCAGATCAAACATAATTAAAGCATGAGAGAAAAGAATGGTTTTAGTGTGCAAAAATCTTCTTTTTAATATCATATCTGATTGTGTTATGCAATCAAAGAACTTCATATTCCTCCATCATTCTCGCTGAAGATCTTGTCGATAAAAGGAATATATACTCAGTTAGATCATCACAGCCTGATGCAGGTTCCTACCCTAATCGTTGATATTAAGAAATGCATAATATGATCATCGTAACTTTGTGTCAATCAGGACAGAAACTTTGGACATTACACAACAGATAACCTTCCTTCCAATATCTTCTCCAACCTTTTAAAATTTTCTCCCTCCATCTTGGAATTGCAGAATTCAGTTCACCAGGCCATTATCATTAGAGCTGAAAATGAGTTAAGCTGAGTAAAATTTTATGATGTTCAAATTTATTTAATAAGGTAATCGAGTCAAGCTAAATTAAATTTAAAATGAATCAAGTAGTTAAAATGAATGATTATTTAAACTTGGTGATCTAGTAAGGTAAGAAGGCCCCTGGGGGCAACGTGGCAGGTGACGTGTTTGCCAATGGGGTTGTTATGTGGGTTCCAGTGAGCCAATATGTGGCGGATAATGTGGCAGCCAGCAAGGTGTCACATGGTAGAAAATAGGGAGGCAGTCAGCAGAGTACCGGTCCTCCCCAAGGAGGCGACGGAATGACCTGGAGTTTCGTTCGGCCGGAAGACCTCAATAGCAGTCAGAGTACCGGTCCTATCCAAGGAGGCGATAGAATGGCCTGGAGCCCCCCTCGGCCCACCTCAATAGCAGTTAGAGCACTGGTCCTCCCCAAAGATACGACGGAATGGCCCGGAGCTTTGCTCGGCTGGACGACTTTAGCAACAGT